>JAKOGI010001925.1:132500-150000 GCA_029747015.1 Carnegiea gigantea
TCAATTTCCTCAATCCCCCAAGGCCAAAACTAAGTTTCAATACTGTGATATGTGGGCCAACCATGAGAACTTCCACACAATTATAACTGTTGCCTTACCTAGCCCTTCATCTACACTTAACCTACTACACCTAAAAAGGTTTTTGGATCAAATAAGACCACATCTATTAAGCCTCAATAGATCCTCATTTAAAGATATGAGGAAGTAGCAAGAGTTAGCTAGGAGGAATCTTCAGTAAGTACAGATAGAACTTCAAGCCCATCCCAGAGATATGGAAGTACAAAACAGGGAAAGGGAAATGAGAGCCAGATACAACAGCATTTTAACCTCCAGTATTTGTCTTCTATAGCAGCAATGTAAACAAGAATGGATCAAGTATGGAGATACATGCTCTAGACTTTTCTTTGCAAAAGCAAAACAGAGGAAACTGGCTACCTATATCTACTCCATCAAAGATGCTCCGGGTGCATGGGTTGAGGGATTTGACAATGTGGGTCAGGTAATGGTGAATTTCTATAAAGAACTACTGGGACAAAAATCTCCCATAAGAAAACCAATTGATCAGGCAGTCCTCCAATTGGGACTAGTATTATCAATGGACCACTAAGTAACATTATGTAAACAATTCACAGCAGAGGAAGTTAAGCAAGCTCTCTTCTCTATACCTAATTTTAAATCCCTGGGACCTGATGGCTTCAGCAGTGGGTTCTATAAGCACACCTGGGACAAGACAAAAGATCTGGTATGCTCAGCTATCCTTGACTTCTTTAGAACAGGACATATGCCCAAGTACCTAGGTAATACAAAACTGATTGTCCTCCTTAAAGTCTAACACCCCCAGATGGCATATGAATTTTGACCAATCTCCTGCTGTAATGTTATCTATAAATGTATAGCCAAATTGCTATGTCAGAGACTGAAAGAAGTCCTCCCAAGCATAATAGATTCCTGTCAGGCTACTTTTGTAAAAGGAAGACAGCTAGTGCATAATGTCCTGATAAGCCAAGACCTAGCTAGGGGTTACCAAAGGCAACACATTTCTTCCAGATGTCTCATGAAGATAGACCTACAAAAGGCCTTTGATTCAATCTACTGGGACTTTCTTAGAGAGATGCTGGTTGGTTTTAAATTTTCACCAGTCTTCATACATTAGATCATGGAATGTGTGACCTTAGTCCAATTCACAATCCATATTAATGGTCAGGACTATGAGGGATTTAAGGGAGGGAAAGGACTCAAATAAGGAGACCCCCTCTCTCCACTCCCTTTTGTTTTATCAATGGAATACTTGTCCAGGGTCCTGAAAAGAACAAGTTTGCATCACAATTTCAAATATCATCCCACCTGTAAAAAGCTAAACCTCATTCACCTGATTTTTGCTAATGATCTCATGTTATTTAGCAAGGCTGACCCTGACTCCCTGAAGCTAATGATGACTGCCTTGCAAGACTTTCAAGATTGTGCTAGTTTGAAAACCAACTTACAGAAATCCCAAATGGTATTTGGTGGAGTGAACTCCCATCTACAACAAGCTTGTTTACAAACAGTTGGCCTAAGGGATAGTAGTTTCCCTTTAAAATACCTGGGGGTCCCAATAGTCTCCAGTAGACTAACCAAAATTGACTGCAATGAATTGGTAGAGAAGATCACAGTAAGGGTACATGCCTGGTCAACCAGGCGTATATCATATGCAGGAAGATTGGCTTTGATAAACAGTGTGCTTTTTGGCATTTTCAATTTCTGGGCATCTATATTCCTTCTACCCAATGAAGTTATGGAGAGGCTCACACAGATAAGTAGAAAACATTTATGGTCTGGTACAGAAGACTTTAAGAGACCCCCCACATCTCCTGGAGAAACTCATATCTACCTAAAAATAATGGAGGACTGGGCATTAAAGACTTCTCTGCTTGGAATAGGGCTATAATTACCAAGTTGGTCTGGGATATAGATGAAAAAAGGATGTTTTGTGGGTTAAATGGATACATGGAAGGCATATAAGAGGCAGGGACTGGTGCGACTATCACCCACCCCCAGACAGTAGTTAGTACTGGAAGAAGATCTTCAGAGTTAAGGAGCAATTCAAAAATGGGTGTATGCCTTCCCACACATGGAAATGGCAAGGTAAATCAAGCTACAAAGTCCGACAGGGCTACAGCTGGCAATCACATACTACTGAAAAAAGTTAAATGGGACAGATTGGTATGGTCCAGATTAAACATACCCAGGCACTCTTTCATCACCTGGGTATTCATTTAACATAGGCTACCAACTAAACAAAGGTTAGCCAAGTTCTATCCTCAGGAAGACCTTCACTGTCCTCTCTGTCAAAGAGAAACAGAAGATGACCATCACCTATTCTATGGTTGGCAATATGCATCAGCCATATGGATAGAAATACAGCCATGGTGGGCTGTTTCACCTGCTTTTGATTCAATTGAGGGAAGACTCTGGCCATTACTGAAGATGAAAAGGGACAAACAAAGCAAGCAGATTACCTTTGCAATCTTTCTAGTAGTGATCCACCATACACGGTTAGCTAGAAACAATGCACAACTCAAGCATCAAATCATCCAAGCCAAGGATACTATTAAAATCATCAAAGAACAAATTTTACACAGAGTTGTATTTCTTCATACACACACAAAGAAATATAGTTTACACTTACATAAGCTCTTACAATGAATCACCTATGTATTGCCAGACAGTGTACATAATAGTTTGGGGTAAAGAAGTATTCAGATCCCCTACCAAATATATATATATATATATATATATATATATATATATATATATATATATATATATATATATATATATATATATATATATATATATATATACACATAAATACATATACATATATACACATATATATATGTATACATATGTATATACATATATACATATATATATATATATATATATATATATATACACATATGTGACCCACCAAGTTTCTAATTTCAATTCTTTATTACTAATCCTTATTCTACGTGGCAGCGGTACCTGAATTGGGTTGTTACCGCCGTGTTTTCTTTTTGGAAATACCTGGTTGGATATCAAGAACAATTAATGCGATACTCCTGAATAACACTTTAACTTTAACAAGGGTTCAACTGTGATGTCACCATGAATTTTAAACTGCTGTTAACAGTCTTTGTTCTAAGAAAACTATTAAAGATGCGTCTTCTTCCACTCGGGCATCAGGATCTTGCTCTATTTTCGGTTCCCCAGTCCCATGCGCAATTAAGTCACCTGAAAACAAAACATTTTATAATAGTGAGATAATCTCAGTAAACAATCACTTCTAACGGTCGACTAAGCACACAAATCCATTTTGAAAACATTTGAAGGGGTGGGGGAAAACAGCAAGACTTCCAGGACACTCCTCTCATTAATATAAGCTCCAATGGTTATCAGATTTCGGTGATGAACATTTATAATCAGTAATCCAGATCGCAACAGTCAGCTTTAAGGTGAGCGACCCTACTGGGTCTCATGGCCTGCGCTTGTGTTCAATAGAACCATTTAACTCGATTCCTGGCCTACCACTTACTATGGCTGTTACCGCTTAACCCTTTCCTGACCTACCATCATCAGGAATGGTTACTGCTAACCTGACCCATGTCCCAGTAGGGCACATGGCCGCTTACATGCAAGCACTCGTTACCCGAGGATGCTAATGGCCTTTAATCAACACAGTCAGATTAGATCTCATCCAACTCAGCCTTTACTGATACTGTTACCTTTCTCTTTATTACAGGTCGATTTAGCATGAAGGTTCATTCAGTCTCAACCCCTCCTCCCAAGGACATCGACACATCAAATAATATTGAATTCCCACGATATTACCAAGTCGCAATTCCTTAACATATGACTCATTCAGTCACTGCTACACAGCCACATTCAAAATGAACTCATACTGTAATTTTATTCAAACAGTAAACAGGGCAATTCTTACCATGTTCAAGCACGCACGATTTCAAACAACTCGAGGAAGGGTTAGGGCATGATTATTACCTAGAACCTATAAGTTACGGTAGTTACTATCTCAAACTTACTGCTCCGCACCTGGGCCAACATATAACCCACACTTAGTTCAAACTCAAATAACTACACCCCCTAATCCTGGCCTTACTTCCAAATTTTTTGTAGAATTTTTCTCTTACTTTTAGGGCCCCTAATCTGAAGCCCAACCAGGAACCAGATTTGATTAGAATCTGGGCCCCTTCCAGAACCCATAACTTCTGCCCCCAATGTCCAAATTTCAATTTCTAGCCCAATACAGAATGTTTGGTCCGTCCTTTATACTTTCATGTTCAGTATTTTGCCTGGTTCTCTCCTGAATTAGGCCGCTTTCTTAGTTCTTTTAGCGGTGTCACTGATTGTCTTGGTCTGGACAGTCCATGGTAAATTAATCATAACTTGGGCCATGCTAACCCAAATCGCTCGATTCAAAAACGAGGTTAGGCCCCAACACATTCACCCTAAAAGTTTTATAATTTTAGGCAAACAGACATGTCCTAGGTAAATTTCTAAATTTGAAGTCAGTGCAACTTCATTTCTAGTCCGGTGGGTTCTAGCCCAATTCCTAACTCGATTTTCCAACCCCATAACTTTGGTATCTAACCTCCAAAATTTGATTTCTTGCCCAATCCAAAAAGAGTACTTGTCTACTACAACTTTCATGTTTGGTGAGCTCACTAATTCCCACTGTAGGTAGGTCCAAAATCTTAAAGCATGCCAACTATCCTTGACTATCTCGATTTTGACGGTCTCTGATAAATGGACCAGAACTCCCTTCACACAAGTCAAAATCCCTTGATTCAAAAGGATTAATGTAGAGGACGCGTAGACCCACCTACCCTCCAAGTTTTACAATTTTTAGGCCAATAGATCAGCAGGAATAAATTTTTAACTTCACATACATTTTTCTGTCCTTAACAGTGGCATGTTCTTATCAAACTTCAACGCAAGATTTGATCTTTTCACTCCAATAACCACATTTTTAATTCTCGTGACAACCCAATGTAAAAATCTAATGACCCTTCCCCCTAACCTAAGTCACCTAAGTCAAGGAAAACATACAATTTGATATCAAGAATACAAGAAAATGTTGCATACTTACCTTGATGTAAGTTCGGGAGAGAAGCGATTTGAGTGTCGAACTCGTTGGACTTTAAATCTAAAAACAAACACAGGAAGAATGAAATTTAATGTTTCCTATTCGAAATTCGTATAAACCATGAAATCTCAAAAAAAAAAAACTACAAAGATTATGGGATATTTATGCATGGGATGCATTGGGATGCACCCCACTTATCACCAAGGAAGAGGGAGTGCGGGGGCGGCCGGCGGTAGTGCGTGTGGTGGCCGGCGGAGTCACGGCTACGAGGGGGAGAGAGGAGGGGAGAGAGAGAGAGAGAGAACATGAAGGAAGAGAGAGAAAGAGATGACTTGAGAAGGGGGGGTCTAGGGTTTAGGGGGCTGGTTGGCAAGGGGGATTAGGGTTTAGGTCGGGTAGTGGGGGGAAAAGAAAAGAACAAAAAAGAAAGAGGGAAAAGAAAAGGAAAGGAAAGAAAATAGAAGAAAAAGGAAAGAAAATAATACACATTCTAGGGTTTGATTTGGGTGACTTTGGGAGGGAAAAATTAAATTTCAAAATAAAATAGATAGGAAGGAAAATAAATGGAAGGGGTAAATTATTGAGTCATGAAGCATAACACGCAAGTATTTAAATCAAGGAAAACAAAAATATCCCGGATGAAAAATGAATATTTTTTAAAAACAAATTTAAAAGACACAACTCTTGGCGAAAGAGGTTTAGAATGACTTGGATTACGAGGGTTGGTCCATGTCACAAGATCTCCCAATTTGATTTTCCGGGGTTTTACATATTACCCCACTTAAGAAAGTTTCATTCTCGAAACTTCTCTAAGCTGTGATACACTACCATTACGAACATGAATTTTCGGGGTTTTACATACTACCCCAGTTAAAAGGTTTCGTCCTCGAAACTTCCACGCACCTGGTTATAGGAACAAGTGAGGGTATTTGTCTCGCATCTCCTGCTCCGACTCCTAAGTGGCTTCAGACATCTCATGGTTGGCCTAAAGGATCTTTACCAGGGATACCGTCTTCCTACAGAGGTGCTTTTCCCACCGATCCAGGATCTGTACAGGCTGTTCCTTGCACGACGAGTCTTCCTGGAGCTGTATAAGATCAGGCTGGATTATGTATGAGGGATTTGGAATGTATTTCCATAACTGTGATATGTGGAATACATTATGTACTCTTGGAAGTTCGGGCGGTAGTTCCAATCGATAAGCTACTTCCTCAATTCTCTGTATGACTGGGTACGACCCGATGTACCTCGGGCTAAGCTTCCTTGCCATCCCAAATCTCGCGACTCCCTTAGTTGGGGAAACTCGGAGGAATATCTGATCTCCTACTTGGAATTCAAGGGGCCTACGCCTTCGGTCGGCATAGCTTTTCTGGCGGCTCTGGGCGGCTCTCATTCATTCCTGGATCACTCTTATTTTATCCGTGGTAGCTTGGATTAACTCTGGTCAAATGGCCAAGGCTTCATCAATCTCTTGCCAACAAAGCAAAGTCATGCATCTCCTCCCATGCAGCGCCTCGTACTAGGCCCTGGTAATACTCGCGCGGTAACTGTTGTTGTTTCAGAACTCGATCAGTGCTAGCTGTTCGTCCCATGTGCTCTTAAAGTCCAAAACGTAAGGCATTAGCATATCTTCAAAAGTTTGAATAGTGCGTTCTGTCTGCCCATCCGTAGCAGGGTGAAAGGCAGTACTAAAATATAACAGCGTTCCAAATACTTCTTACAGCTTCTGCCAGAATCCCGACTGGAACCTGGTGTCCCAATCTGACACTATGAAACTGGATACCTCGTTCAACCGTACTATCTCCTCGAGCTAGCTGATCTAGGGTCCAAGTATTCTTTATGGCTATAAAATGTGCTATCTTCGTGAGTCTATCCACTATGACCCAAATCGCATTGTTCTTTCGTTGAGTCAATGGTAAACCCACTATAAAATCCATGGACACCGAGTCCCATTTCCACTCAGGGACATCCATGGGGTGTAAAAGTCCCCCTGGCCGTTGGTGTTCAATTTTTACTCGTTGGCAGGTTAGGCACTTTGCCACATAATCGACCACTTTCTGTTTCATGTTATTCCACCAGAACGTTTATCTTAGGTCCTTATACTGCTTATTTCCCCCAGGGTGTACCGAGTGTGGAGTATTGTGGCCCTCATCTAGGATTTTCTTTTTAAGTGCCGCCACGGCTGGAACATGCACCAGATTATGAAATCGTATGGTACCATCTTCATGAATTACGAATCCAGGTGCTTCACCCACCAATATTTCTTCCCTGATCCATTCGAGCTGGGGGCCCGTAGCCTGGGCTACTCGAATTTCCTTTATGAGGGTCGGTTGTGCTTCCAAGGTGCAAAGCATAGGTTTAGCCCTCAGGGTAATTACGTTACGTTCTAACTTCCGAAATTTCTCACACAACTCGCTTGAAAGTGCTAGTAAGCAGTTCAGCGCTGGGTACAGTCGACGACTCAATGCATCTGCCACTACATTAGCTTTTCCTGGATGGTACTGGAAATGAACATCGTAATCTTTCAGAAACTCTAACCACCTTGTCTGTCTTAGGTTCAGATCCTTTTGTAAGAAGAGGTATTTCATACTCTAGTGATCGGTGAAAACCTTACAGCGTACCCCGTACGGGTAATGCCTCCAGATCTTAAGCGCAAACACGACAGCTACTAATTCCAGGTCATGAGTCGGGTAGTTTCGCTTATGTGTCTTCAGTTGTCGCGAGACATAGGCTATAACACGACGCTCTTGCATTAGCACAGACCCCAACCCATTCCTAGAGGCATCGCTATACACCACAAATTTTCTATCAGTGGTAGGTAAGGCCAGTATTGGCGCACTCGTCAGTCTCTTTTTAAGCTCCTAGAACGCTTCCTCACATCGTTCCGTCCATTAATACTTGGTGACCTCCCTGGTCAAGTTGGTGAGTGGGGTGGCAATTTTTGAGAAATTTTGGACAAATCTACGATTGTACCCCACTGAACCCAAGAAACTCCTTGCTTCCGTCGGGTTCTTAGGTTTGGGCCAGTTTGTCACGGCCTCTATCTTTTAGGGGTCCACCGATACTCCCTCATTGGATACCACGTGCCCCAAAACGCCACCTTGTTCAACCAAAACTCACACTCTAAAAATTTGGCGTATAGCTTATTTCTCCTTAATACTTCCAGGGCTGTCCGTAGATGATGGGTATGCTCCTCTAGGGTCCTCGAGTAAATTAGGATGTCGTCTATAAAGACCACCGCGAATTGATCCAAATAGGGTTTGAAGACCCTGTTCATGAGATCCATGAATACTGCCGGGGCATTGGTGAGGCCAAATGGCATTACCACAAATTCATAGTGTCTGTACTGGGCACAGAAGGCAGTCTTAGGTATATCCTCATCCTTGATTCAGAGTTGATGGTACACCAAACGAAGGTCTATTTTGAAAAATTTCCCCAAGACTCGTAACTGATCAAAAAAGGTCATTTATCCTGCGCAGAGGGCAACGGTTCTTGACCGTTATCTTATTCAGTTCTTGGTAGTCTATACACAACCTTAGGATCCCATCCTTCTTCTTTACAAACAACACCGGGGCTCCCCACGGGGATGTACTAGGTCGGATATACCCATTCTCTAAGAGTTCCTCTAATTGTATCTTTAATTAGTTATACTGGTGCCATTCGATAAACTACAAAAACGCGCGCGTTTAGATACGAAAAGTTTCGTATCTAAAAGATGAATTTTCGTTTCTAAAAGCTATTTAGATAAGAACAGAAATGAAAAAAATTTCGTATCAAAAGGCGAGGTCGCAGACTGAAATTTGATACGAAAATTTATTTCGTTTCTATTAGATACGAATTTAGAAACGAAAATTCATTTCGTATCTAACAGAGACTAATACATTTCGTATCAAAATTTGAACTTTTCGTATCAAATTGATACAAATTTAGATACGAAAACGTTCGTATCTAACAGATACGAACCTTTTCATATGAGATTTTCAATTTTTCGTGTCAAATTGATATGAAATTAGATACGAATCATCATTTTCGTATCAGGTTTAAAGGACAACTTTCGTATCTATTTTAGTATCAGTTAGATACGAATTTTGTTCCGTATCTAATGTGCGTATCTAATGGTCATTTGTTTTTTTGCAAATACCACCCTAGCTGCGTTTTTCACCTGATATTTTTTTTATTTCTAACTGAACTTTTCATTCCAAATAATTGCAACAGCTGTTGAATTCCCAAATATATACACATAAATACATCAGTACATAAGACTTCAACATTGCATCATAGATACTAACAACCAAATATATATACCTAAGGTATATTACAACTTGGCAATTTACATCCAAAAAATATACCGCGACCAAAGCAATATTCGAGGTGTATACCAAACACTATCGCATGCCCATCCAAGAGTTATAAGTTGTAATTACCAACATATATAAACATATACCAAGTTAGTTACTAACCTAAGAGTAAGGGTCAGGGAGAAGGGGAAATCTAAGAGCTCGAGCTCCCAAAGCGAGACTCAATCCTAGAAATGGCATCTTTGGTTTGCTAAACTGCCTCCTTCGTCCGAGTAACCTCTTCTCTTGTGGCATTGAGTTGCTCTTCTGATTTTTGCAAGCGACTCACAATTTGGGCATACATGGAGGGGGTGTAAGCTGTGGGTGTGGAGGGTGAGGATTGAGTAGATGCTCCCACTCTCTCGTAATATGCTTGGCTTTGATTCCCAAGTCCATAGACCAAACCTTTGTTGCTGACACCTCCAGCAACTTGAAGAAAAAGTTCATCATCATCAACTTCGACCCCTGACTGTGAAGTATTAAGCTTCAAACGTTGATACTCATTCTACAATGTAGAATATTGAACATCAGTGGATAATACTCATCCTATAATGTAGAAAACTGAACATCAGAAAATATGACATAAGTGAAGTAATCAGTAAAATTTGAGAGTTAGAAGCAAATATGTACTTTCAACAATCTAATCTTGACTCTGATATAAACGTATCTGATATTGAATTCGAATGAAGGATTGGTATGCTTATGCAATTCCAACATTTAGCCAAGATTATCAATTCTAGAGAATGCCTTCAATACTAGATAAAATTGGGCACATCTGACAAAGTTTCATAGTGCAATACCTTCCAAAAGCTTAAAAAAAAAAATGATGAAAAGCCACTAAGGATGATGTCTATAAAGAGGGAGGCACCTATTTCAAGTTATCAAAGTCAACTTGTGTTGGTCAGGGATACATAAGGCCATAGACAAGAAAGAAGAAAATTAAGAAGACCTAAACACCAAATCAAGCTAAGAGAAGTTGATTTGTTCTTAAATTCTGGGACCAAACGGATAGAGTTTTCCTTAAAAACTGACCATTTGCAAGGCTTTAAGCCCTACATTAAATCCCCTGCATGAAATAGAAGTGCAAAAGATAACCAAATCAAGCTCAACGGCTATACGCCAGAGACCACAACTTTACAGGCTACACGCCCGGAGTAAACCATTCAATGAAGCTCAATAGTACAAAGGAAACAAAAAGTACAACTAATCGACAGATGTTTCTCAAAGATTTTTGAACAAATAATTTTCACGTTTACTGAACATAGGATGCCAACAAAAGCTCCAATCCAAAAATCAGAAAATCAGAATAAAACTTAAGAATTTGAGCAATTGACTTGGTGCTTACCTAAACAAATTTTGCCCTCTTGTCACAAACACTTGCAAGTACTGCAGTTATGAAAAATATTGAACAAGTTAACGTAAACCTCATTTGTGAAACGAAAGTATAATAACATAATGCACAACGTAAACAGATATAACAATCAAGTAGACGATACATGAATACAAAGAGTGTAAGTTCATCATACAAAATGAAAGTTCAATATGATATGATTCTATGTTCCTTGTGATTGATTTGGTAGAGTGGTCCCTTGATGGATTAATTGTTTGCTTGTGATATTTGACATGTGTGTTTGATCTTCCATTTCTGATCTCGTAGTCTTTGCTTTGTGGCATTATTAATCAAAGAAATCATTAATACAATTTAAATCTATGTAGCAATTCTAATTTGTTCAACCCACAATATTAAATACAGATTGTATAATTTATAAATTACTTTACTCGATCAACATTTCAATCCTACACAAGTTTTACTATGCAACTTAATTAACATCATCCTCCTAACTCCCCTGACATGACAAATTAATTCCACGAGTATGAAAAGCAATTTCGCAAGCAATTGCACAAGCTCACATGTCTGGAAGAAATGCAATTTCACAAGCAATTCCATAAGCTCACATGTCTCTACCTAGGGTTGTTCAAATTAGAGAAGAAAGCAATTAAGCAATTGCGCAAGCAAATTTAGCAAACAAGCTGGAAACCACAACAACTACAGCAATTACACAAGTAAATTAGAGAAGAAAGCAATTAAGCAATTACCCAGGTTTGTTTTTGCCAGAAACCACAACAACAACAGTAATTACACAAGCAAATTTAGAAAAGTCTTCTTCCTACAATGTTTGCCGGAAACCCCAACAACCTGGACGCCCTGAATTGCCGGAGATCTCGCCGAAAATCGTCCGTACCCTAGAAACAACAACAACAAAACCCAGAGCACTTTAGGGGGTTTCGGTTGACGCTACGGGGAACAACAACAACAAAAAGGAAGACCAAGAGGTAGACTCACCCAATGTGCTGCTGCTCACCCTCGAAACCGCTGACTTGGCTACCGGAATTGAGCCGCAATGGCCGTTGCCCAGGTCGTCGCGCTGCTAGGGCTCAGAGGAGGAGAAAGACGAAGCACGCGGGTCTGAAATGTGTTCGCGGGGCAACTTGAAATTTTTTTTTGATACGAAATTTTGATACGAAATCAAAATTTCGTATCTATCAGAAACGAAACCGAAATTTCGTTTCTAAATTTCGTTTCTGTTAACTACGAAAATGTGTTCGTTTCTAAATTTCGTTTCTATCAGAAACGAGATATGCTTCTCGTTTCCAATTTTCGTTTCTGTTAGATACGAAAACTCCTGCGTATCTAATTTCGTATCTAAAATAAAATCAGATTCGAATTTAAAATTTCGTATCTAATTTCGTATCTAAATGGCTGCATTTTTGTAGTGAATAAGGTGCCCTAGAGATAGGTGTGGCTCCAAGGTTAGGTCGATACAGAACTCCACCTCTCTAACGGGTGGCATATTAGGAATCTCATCTGAGAACACATCTCGAAATTCCCTCACTACTAGAATGTCCTTAAGGGAGGGTCCTGCACCCTCAATTTTCACTATGTTACATAGGAATCCCTCGCATCCTCAACCTAACAGCTTGTAGGCTTGCATCACAGAAATCAATTTCACTCCCATTCTCGGTCTCTGGCCCTTATGCACGACCTTATCCCCATTGGGTCCCTTTAGGGTAATTTTTCATCTTGGACAGTCTATTTGAGCCTGATGCTTAGCTGACCAATTCATTCCCAAGATAATCCCAAAGTCTGTCAGCTCAAATCTATATAAGTCTGCCAGGAATTCACACTTATACATTCTAAGAGGGCAGTCCTTGTATAGCTCCTCACATGTCACGGTCTCTCCATCAGGGAGAATCACTTACAGCAATAAAAATTTATGGGTGGGACTAGTCCTAATGACTTAACCAGTTTAATAGAAATAAAAGAGTGTGTAGCACCTGAATCAAACAAAACATCTACTGGTTGAGTTAGGATAGAGAAAGTACCCGTCACAACATTGGGAACATCTTCTGCTTCCTCCTTACGCATCATATAGACTCTAGCCCCATAGTTCTGGGGTGGTTGATTGGGAGGTCGGGCCTGGGCTTGCTGAGGTATCTAGTTTTGTTGGTTGGGGTTAGCCGCCTACCCACCCTATTCCAGTATGGTTGCTGGGGTCGCTATCCTTGTCCTTATCCCTGACTTTGTCCTTGTCCTTGGCCGACAGGAGGTAGGGGAAATGGGCAGTCCCGAGCTTGGTGTTGAGGGCTTCCACAGCAGAAACACCTCTTGGTCGATCGACACTCCCTAGCATAATGCCCCAACTTCCCACAGGCGTTGCAGGTTACCTTAGGTCGTGTGTTGAGGTGTTGGCCTCCAAGAGTATAGTTTGAGTACTGATTTCCGGCAGGTCCATGGTATTGCTCCTGCGGCTAAAAGTTGTCTCGGTTATCCCCCTTTCTCTTAGTTCCTCGCTGCTCGTTGAAGTAGTTACTTCGCTCCTTCATCGCCCTTTTTACGTTGATCGCAGTGTCATATAGGTCAATGTAAGAGGTGTACTCACGTACCGACATCCTCTCCTTGACGGTGGGGTTCAGCCCGACCTCGAACGGGTTCATCTTCAATCTTTCATCAGCTATGAAGTCTGGGGCAAATCACGAGAGCTCCATAACTTTCGAGGGATACTCAAGTACACTCATGTTCCCCTGTTGCAGTTACATGAGCTCACCCTCCTCAGCCTTTTATAGGGAGATGAGGCAGAAATGATCCTTGATCATTTCATTGAACTTGTCTCAACCAAACCTAGGCTCATACTCTCTCTCCCTCACTGTGGCCCACCATAGATCGGCCTTATCCTTCAGCTAAAATACAGTGAGCCTCACTTTCCACTCCTCAGGGCATTGGAGTGCGTCAAACAGTTTCTCGATGCCCCTAATCTAGTCCTTAAAGGTCTTAGGGTCGGGAGTGCCATCACAGATGGGTGGGTGGTGGCCCGCAAATCTCTTAAACATGTAAGAATTATCTTCTTTGGCCCTCTTCTCCGAGATCTCCATTAGCTTTTGCAGTTGTTCATTCTGAAGCCACAACTGCTCCCCTTGCTTTTGTAGCAGCTCCAGTAGTAGCAGGTTGGTGAGGTTCGCTCCAACAGGCGAATTGGTCTCGTCTATCTGACTATGAGACCCATTCTCGTTCCGAGGGCGTAGGGCCTCCAGCCGTTCTGGAGGTTCGACATGTTAATTTCCTGATTCATAGAGACTCTCATAGCATGGTGAGATCCGATTTGAGATTCGTTGCTGTTTGCCACCATCCTATTCGGGAAATAAGTTGAGTTTAGTTCCCCTCCTAACAGTTCATTTTCTATGTACTACTAGAGTTCAATAACACAGTACATAGTAGTGCATCATACAACATTTGACAGGTGTTCAATTTCGGCACTTTACCACATCCATGTGGTACAATCACTACATTACATGCTCATGCATTTCACATCATACAGGTATCACGTTCACATGATTCATATCTTTTACAACAAAGAACGCTGGTATTCAGATAATTCAAGGAGATTTTATTGCATAAAATTTCAATGTCATAAGTGTTCTACACTAATACTTTTCATTGCATCACAGTTTATCACTTTATTAGCCTACAATGGCTTAATAGCACAATCAAAAAGGTAACTAACAATACTGCCTTGGAGAAAAACGAAAAAAGAAAACAAAGCTTTTTAAATGCTATGAGCTTCTACTGGTTAGGGGCGTCCAATGGACAGGTACTCCTACACATCCGACCACATCTGCCCTACTTCCAGTGGTTCATCCCGGTCCCAGACTCACCCCTCTTCTCCACAGAATCTATCTCTTCGTCCAAGGTTTCCGGTCCTCTGGTTTGGTCATCATGCTCAATGAACTCCCTCCTTCCTTTTTCCTGATCCCTCTCAGGGTTCTCTTTCTTGATATGCTCTGTCTCGCACTCACTAGAGTCTCCCTCGAGGTCTTCACTTCCTATTAGCTGTCCCTCACTCACGTCAGAATCTTTCTCGGTGTCCTCCTCAGGATCCTCCTCCTCCATTGGTTCCCCCTCACTCGGGTCCTCCTCAGCGTCCTCCTTAGGGTCCTCCTAGGGATCTTCCTCCTCCATGGTTTCCCTCTCACTAGGGTCTTCCTCAAGGTCCGCCTCAGGATCCTCCTTCTCCATGGGTTTCCTCTCACTAGGGTCTTTCTCAAGGTCCGCCTCCTCTATTGGACCCGCCTCAGCAGGGTCATCTTCTTCTTCCTTAGAGCCTCCCTCCTCATCAGTGAGCTCATCTCCCAGTGGTGGGGCATCCTCCTCACTAGCCGTGGGTATACGCTCTAGGTCGTGAGGTCCCTCCAGTCTCAAATAGTTTATTAGGTCGACTATACTCATCTCCATGGGCTCCCAGTCACACCAACAGCACTTTCCCCATGAGCGACGATCATGAGCTCGGGGGTGCAGGTCGTCAACTCGGTAGCGCCACTCAAGGTCTCCCTTCAAAGTCAACGGTAGAAAGATCACTCGATTATCCTCAATCCTTAAGCAGTTATGGGGCACATCCTCCAGATATTTGGCTAACACCCACCTCACATGTTGAATGTAGTCCCATACTCCTTGACACTATCTCTTAGCTAACTGGTCATGCAGACAAGGACCTCCTACGCAACCACAGTGCTGGGTACCCTCCACTCCTATACAAGGTAAGTTCACATAAGATATGCATCCAAACCATAATCATGCATTCACTTAACATTACATGCAAATACGTACAGCCCCTTCCCGTACTACATTCACTCTCTGAACAGTTCTTAGGTCTACCAGTTTTCGTACTTAATCCTTATAGTCTTTTAGGTGAGCTTTCAGGTCAGTTAACCCGGGCTTTGATACGACTTTGTAACACCTAGGGTTTCTAATTTCAATTCTTTATTACTAATCCTTATCCTACGTGGTAGCGAAGCCTAAATTGGGGTGTTACCGCCGTATTTCCTTTTTAAAAATGCTAGGCTGGATATCAAGAACAATTAATACAATACTCCTAAATAACACTTCAACTTTAACAAGGGCTCAGCTTTGATGTCACCATAAATTTTAAACAGCTGTTAATAGCGTCTTTGTTCTAAGAAAACTATTAAACGCGCATCTTCTTCCACTCAAGCGTCAGGACCTCGCTCTATTTTCGATTCCCTAGTCCCATGCACAATTAAATCACCTGAAAATAAAACATTTTATAAAAGTGAGATAATCTCAGTAAACAATCACCCCTAACAGTCAACTACGCACACAAATCCATTTTGAAAATATTTTAAGGGGTAGGGGAAAACAGCAAGAATTCCAAGACACACCTCTAATTAATATAAGCTCCCATGGTTACTAAATTTCAGTGATGAACATTTATAATCAATAATCTAGATCACAACAGTCAGATTTAAGGTGAGTGACCCCACTGGGTCTCATGGCCTATCCTTGGGTTCAATGCAGCCACTTAACTCGATTCCTGGCCTACTGCTTACTATAGCGGTTATCGCTTAACCCTTTCCTGGCCTACCATCATCAGGGATGGTTACCGCTAACCTGGCCCACGTCCTAGTAGGGCACGTGGCCGCTCACGTGCATGCCCTAGTTTTCTAGGGAAGGCTAATGGCCTTCAATCAACACAGTCAAATTAGATCTCACCCAACTTAGCCTTTACTGATACTGTTACCTTTCTCTTTATTACATATTGATTTAGCATGAAGATTCATTCAGTCTCAACCCATCTCCCCAAGGACATTAACACATCAAATAATATTGAATTCCTAACACAACATTACCAAGTCACAATTCCATAACATATGACTCATTCAGTCACTGCTACGCAGCTATATTCAATGAACTCATACTGTAATTTCATTCAAATAGTAAACAGGAAAATTCTTACCATGTTCAAGCATGCACATTTTCAAACAATTTGGGGACGGGTTAGGGCATGATTGTTACCTGGATACTGTACAAGCTATGGGCTCGGTTACTATCTTGAACTTACTGCACTGCACCTGGGCTAACATATAGTCCACACTCAGTTCAAACTCAAAAAACTGCACCCCCTAATCCTGGCCTTACTTTCAAAAGTTTTCTAGAATTTATCTCGTACTTTTAGGGCCCCCAATCTGAAGCCCAACCAGGAACTAGATTCGACCAGAATCTGGGCCCCCTTCCAGAACCCATAACTTCTACCCTCAATGTCAATATTTCAATTTCTAGCCCAATACAGAAAGTTTGACCCATCCTCTATACTTGTCATGTCCAAAGTTTTGCCTGGTTCTAGCTTGAGTTAGGCCGTTTCCTTAGTTCTTTTAGCGGTGTCACCGACTTTCTTGGTCTGGATAGTTCATGGTAAATTAACCATCACTTGGGCCACGCTAACCCAAATCACTCGATTCAAAAACGCGATTAGGCGGTACATCCCAACACATCCACCCTAAAAGTTTCACAATTTTAGGCAAACAGACCTGCCCCAGGTAAATTTCTAACATTAAAATCAGTGCGGCCTTATTTCCAGTCCGACAGGTTCTGTCCTAATTCCTAACTCGAATTTCCAACCCCATAACTTTAACACCTGACCTTCACAAATTGACTTCTTACCTAGTTCAGAAAGATGTGCTTGTC
>JAKOGI010001925.1:155000-162500 GCA_029747015.1 Carnegiea gigantea
GGGGTCAGGAACAGGTTCAGGGATTGGTGCCTAAATCTGTATCTTTGTGAATGATCCAAAGGTTCAGATATAGAAGAATAGTATGAAAGGGATCTTCTGAAGTTTGAAGGGCCAGGTATAATTGGGTCTTCATGAATAGATAAAGATCTAAATTTAAGAGTTACTCAACCATTAGGTTCTTCTATAATTTGATTGATATCTCTTCATTCTATTTGTGCAGGTTGTTGAGGCTCTTGAAGTTCTATCTCATCTGGAAGAGTGATCTTATCCCATTTGAGGAGTTTCGGAGTGAAGACGGTTGGATTTTCGTCTTCTATTTGTAATAAGATCGTTTCCTGAGAATTTGAAGGAAGCGGGTTAAGAAATCTTGTATTCAAATTAGTCGACATTAGTCGAAAATAAATACGATAAATGACAACAAAATTTTTGAAATCAAGAAACTCGTTACCTTGGATATGAACATCAAGTTTCAGAGCTTCTGTTGTCATAGGACAAGTTAGATCAACCATAAAATCAGGATAACAATTAAAGAATATTGTTCTTTTACAAATATTTGTTTGAATAACAGCTAAAAGAGAAGATTTATATTTTCGTAATCTTTTGTCTCTTAATGCCATGTAGATGGGTGCATGAATACCTTTCTTAAGAAGAGGTTTAATGGCTACTTGTACTAAACCAATATGCATAAAATGATACTTCGCTTTTAAATGATTTTCAATAGAATTTTGTTTAATCATATCAATAGTTTGTAAACAATTTTGCAAGCTAATAACTTCTTCATGCGTTTTGACAGAATATGCTTTGATGAAATCAAATGTGCCGATTTTGTAAATAGTGTCTAATACAACTCTAGGTAAGTTCCAATTAGCATAATTGTCAGGAATGGGTGCCCTATATATAGGACTAGTTCTTTGTTCATTTGAATTAACTATGTCTCTATGACTACTATCAGTGCTAAATGATAACATTCTTCTTAATCTAGATGCTATGATGTTAATGCATGACCTAGCTCTCTATGCAGATAGTTGCTATAGATGGGACCACCAACTGAGACCACCACTTGGCTGACCAACGGAAACATAGGCAGACCAACACCAATAACAACATCGATGTACACGGCTCTATGCTAATGGAACTAATTCATGTATTGCTATCACAGTATCTGCATACCGAAGTTTGTTCTTAAATGGCTCTAGTACCAGAAAGAGCAGGATCAAAAAGTAAAATGACTCTCCATTGAAGTGAGAAGAAGCAAAACTTCCTCTTTCTTCATATTGAAGATCAAGGTTTTAGCTGTTCTGTTTGTTTCTTCTATTCGCGAAGAAACATGATTCAATTGCTCAGCAATAGTATAAAGGATAGTATTAGTATAGTTGGCTCGTTGATAAACCTTTTTAAGGTCATCCAGTTTGACAGTATCTATATATAGTGCACTCACTCCTAAGAATTATGCTAATTGGAACTTACCTAGAGTTGAATTAGACACTATTTACAAAATCGACACATTTGATTTCATTAAAGCATATTCTATCAAAATGCATGAAGAAGTTATTAGCTTACAAAATGGTTTACAAACTATTGATATGATTAAACAAAATTCTATTGGAAATCATTTAAAAGCGAAGTATCGTTTTATGCATATTGGTTTAGTACAAGTAGCCATTAAACATCTTCTTAAGAAAGGTATTAATGCACCCATCTGTATGGCATTAAGAGACAAAAGATTATGAAAATATAAATCTTCTCTTTTAGCTGTTATTCAAGCAAATATTTGTAAAGGACCAATATTCTTCAATTGTTATCCTAATTTTATGGTTGATCTAACTTGTCCCATGACAACAGAAGCTCTGAAACTTGATGTTCATATCCAAGGTAACAAGTTTCTTGATTTCAAAACCTTTGTTGTCATTTATCGTATTTATTTTCGACTGATGTCGACTAATTTGAATACAAGATTTCTTAACCCGCTTCCTTTAAATTCTTAGGAAACGATCTTATTACAAATAGAAGATGAAAAACCAATAGTCTTCACTCCAAAACTCCTCAAATGGGATGAGATCACTCTTCTAGATAAGATATAACTGCAAGAACCTCAACAACCTGCACAAATAGAATGAAGAGATATCGATCAAATTATAGAAGAACCTAATGGTTGGGTAATTCTTAAATTTAGATCTTTATCTATTCATGAAGACCCAGTTATACCTGACCCTTCAAACTTTAGAAGATCCTTTTTAGACTATTCTTCTAGATCTGAACCTTTAGGTCATTCACAAAGATACAGATTTAGGGCACCAATCCCTGAATCTGTTCCTGAACCCCCATCTTCTACTTCATTAGGAATAGGAGTTGCTATTAATGTCTTGACAAAACCTGGTTCTACCGTTGATTGGACAATTCTCAAAGAAAATTATTATTCCCCCCAGAATACTTCTTTAAGACTCTGGTTTGAGCAAATTGATAGAAACCTCAGAGAATAAATAAAGAAAGAATGGATCAGTGACATGGAACGTCTACAGGTCAATTTTCCTTTCTTTGTTTGGTTCCTTACATTTGCTTCGAAAAAGGGTATCCAAAATGTTTATACCATTCCTAGTATTAATGTCCAAACTAATCTTCTCAAAGTCTGACATTTTCAAAATGGTTCTAGTGTTTCCTCTGTTCATCCTCCCCAGGACAATATCAAAATTCTTCTCAAAGGTGAACCCGTTCTGGCTACACCTTTTCGCAAAGGCCAGAAGGGGAATGATACTGTCAAATTGGATGACCTTAAAAAGGTTCATCAACAAGCCAACTATACTAATACTATCCTTCATACCATTGTTGAGCAATTGAATTATGTTTCTTTGTGAGTAGAAGGAACAAACAGAACAGCTAAAACCCTTATCCCTAGTACCAGTCATGTTGACAACATTTCCAAACCTTTCTTTAAAATAGATAGCATTCCAAAAGAAAATGAAGAATCCTTTATTAAGGCATCCTCAAATAGCCATTTCCTCAAAATTATTTCAGACCAGATTAAGGAACTTGATGCCTCCTTAAACGGTAAATCTGTTTCTTGTCTATACCGAACCTGTCAAAACGAAGTTTCCAACATGTCATCTTCTGAAAAGGACAAAGAGGATAACACAAGTAGTGGTGATGAGGAAGCTTTGAATGTTATCAAAGAAACCTTTGAAGAATCAACACCTCTTACCATTAACAAAATTAGAACCTGGACTCAGGGTAATACAAGAAATTATTATCTGAGACCTACCCCCCTGATCTTCAATATGAAGAAAGAGGAAGTTTTGCTTCTCCTCACTTCAATGGAGAATCAATTTACCAATGGAATATTGATGGCAAATCTGAGCATGAGATACTGAGCACCTTACAAGAAATGACAATGACCCTTTCTGCCTACAAAGCAAAAAAATTTACCAATTCTCAAGCCGCTACTGCCTTAGTTATAGGCTTCTCGGGACAATTGAAATCTTGGTGGGATAACTTCCTTGACAGTGATGCCAGGACAAAGATCCTTAACCACACCTACAAAAAGCTAAATGATCGTGGGATTGAAGTAGATGAGCAAGATGGGGCAGAAGTCCTCATCCACATGATTACTCTACATTTCTTAGGAAACCTAAAAGAAGAACAAGCCTCTACAAAAACAATTCTTATTAACCTCCGTTGTCCTACCCTTACCGACTATAGGTGGTACAAGGATGTGTTTCTAACAAATGTTCTCAAAAGGGAAGATGGTACACAAGATTTCTGAAAAGAACAATTTATTGTAGGATTACGTAAACTCTTCGGAGAAAGAATCCTCAATAAACTACGCCAGAATTTTGACACCAATGATATCCCTTTCAATTTACTAACATTTGGATAACTTTTTGGCATAGTTAAAACTGAAGGATTAAATCTCTACAACGAGATTAAAATCCAGTCCAAATATGGATATGAAAAGGCACAATCTCATAAAGAGATGGATACTTTTTGTGAAGTATTTGGAATTACAAAAATACAAGCTCCATCTACGGCCCGTAAGTGACTCCAAAAGAAAAGGGCCCAGCCCAAGTTTAAACAACTTCCTAGGCAGCCCAAACCGTTTGTCAAAAAGGAGCAATCCAAACCTATACCCAAAAAGAAACAGCCCAATGAAGGGAAGAAGACCATTGTTTGCTACAAATGTGACAAGATAGGTCACAAGGCCTTTTAATGCAAAACCGAACAAAAAATCAATGAATTATTTTCTGGAGAACCAGAACTCCAGAAAAAGCTTTTAGCTCTTCTTACAAAAGATGTTTCAGATTCAGACAAAGAAGAAGTATATTATTCAGATTCCAGTGAGGATTTTGAGTATGAATCTTCTCCAATTCTATCTTTGAATGTCATGACAAGCAAACCTCAAAAGGAATTTCTCCTTGACCTTATCAGACAAATTCCTGATATAGATACAAAAAGAGAATACCTTAAAAAACTCAAAGTTATTATCCTTGAAGAAGAAGATAAGACTCCTAAGTTTGACTTGGGAACCTCGTCCTCTTCCACTATCTCTCAAATTTTTGAAAGATATCTCATTACCAATCCTTATTAACAAATTACCACCAAGCAACTGCAAGCTGAGGTTAATGACTTCAAGTCACAAGTTCGCTTTCTCAAAACAGAGGTGGTAAGCCTTAAATCCAAAGATCTTGAGATTAAAACAAAACTTGCAATTCTGGAATCCTACAAGATCAATCCCCTTGTTTTAACCACAGCTGACTTATCCGGGATTCATGATACTGAAATCCCAGAAACTCAGTTTTTGCAAACCATTTCAAAAGTTACTTTTCAAAAATGGTATTCAATAGTCAAACTTGTGGTGAATGATTTCTCTATCAATATAGCAGCTCTTATAGACAGTGGAGCTAATCAAAACTGTATCAGAGGAGGAATTATTCCAACCAAATTTTGTGAACGAACAAAAGAATAATTAATAAGTGCTAATGGTGGACCTTTGAACATTCGTTACAAATTAAACAAAAGATATATTCAAAATGATGATTATTATTTAAAAATATTTTTCTTATTGTTGATAATATTATAAATAATTTTATTTTAAGAACCTCGTTTCTTACTCAAATTTATTCATTTACAGTCAATGAAACTGGTGCTCATACAAAATTATGGGTAAACCCATATCTTTTAATTTTCTTTCTGCCACTCATCAAAAGGAAATTCTTAATCTACAATCTTCTTCTATATTTAAACAAATCAACAGTTTCCAATCAAAAGAAAAACAAATTTGCCATTTACAAAAAGAAATTTCTTACCTTCGAATAGAGGAGCAAGTAAAAAATCCCTCTGTTCAACTCAAAATTTTAGATTTGGAACAACTCTTAAAGAAAAGAATCTGTTCTAACCTTCCTAATGCATTTTGGAAAAGAAAGAAATATATTATTTCTTTGCCTTATGAACCAAATTTCAATGAAAAAGATATTCCTACCAAAGCTAGACCAATAAAAATGAATTTCAAACTTGTAGAATACTGCAAAAAGGAAATTCAAAGCCTTCTTGACAAAAACCTCATTCGCCCATCAAAATCTCCCTGGAGCTGTGCAGCATTTTATGTTAATAATGTAGCTGAAAAGGAACCTTTAAATAAAGTTTTACAATGGATTCGTTATCCTATCCCTACTAAAAGAGATTTACTAAATCGTCTTTATAATGCCAAAATCTTTTCAAAATTTGACATGAAATTGGGATTTTGGCAAATTCAAATTGCTGAAAAGGATTGATACGATACTGCATTCACAGTTCCCTTTGGGCATTATGAATGAAATATAATGCCCTTTGGACTCAAGAATGCCCCCTCAGAATTTCAAAACATCATGAATGACATTTTCACTCCCTACACTTCTTTCATAATTGTTTACATCGATGATGTGTTAGTCTTTTCGAATACAATTGATCAACATTTCAAGCATTTGCATAAATTTTTACATGTTATTGAGCGAAATGGGTTAGCTGTATCTGCATCAAAAATGGTGTTATTCCAAACAAAAATTAGCTTTCCTGTCCATGATATTTATCAAGGTACCACTAAACCTATAATGCGATCTTTAGCATTTGCAGATAAATTCCCTGATGAAATCAAAGACAAAAAACAGTTACAAAGATTTCTTGGCTGCTTGAATTCTGTCTCTGATTTCTTTCCTCATTTACAACAATTATGTGCACCGTTGTATAGACGACTAAGGAAAAACCCAGTCCCCTGGTCAGATGAACATACTTGCATTATTAGACAAGTAAAAGAAAAGGTCAAGTCATTACCATGCCTCAATATCCCTAACCCAGCTGCATTTATGATCGTCAAAACTTATGCATCTGATATAAGATATGGTGGTATATTGAAACAAAAATTAGAAGCATCTCCAAATGAACAATTAGTTAGATTTCATTCTTGACTTTGGCTCGGTCCACAACAAAATTATTCCACTATCAAAAAGGAAATTTTATCCGTTGTACCTTGCATCTCAAAATTTCAAGATGATCTGTTTTATAAGAAATTCTTACTTCGTATTGATTGCAAATCAGCAAAAGAAATTCTTCAAAAGGATGTCAAGAATTTAGTGTCAAAATAAATTTTTGCTCGATGGCAAGCGATACTTTCTACTTTTGATTTTGATATTGAATTTATGGAAAGAGTAACAAAATATCATTTCTGCAGGAAACAAAATGAGCTCTAGCAAGGACCAAGGCAAAGACAAAGGAAAAGGAATCAAAAGAGCTGAAGATTATCAGCTCCAAGTTCTTACCCAAAACCAATTCCTTCCACTTCCAAATTTCCCTCCATTACCATACAAAGCCATCGTTTCAAAACCATCCACAAAACCAACCTAGGACAACGCCTATTATGTTAGACATACTGAACAGTTATTCCTGACAAGTTACAAAACCAGTTCTTCTCCAGACATCATCAAACCCCTCATTCAAAGAACCTTTGGCAAAAAACATTTTGCCACTAACGACCCTCAAAAATCATAACAATTTTACGAGCTTATCCTTGTGGATACTCGTTCCATTGACATTACTCACATCTTTGACAAAATAAACCCTGGCCACATTCTTGTCTCCAAATGCATTATTAGAAATGCTTTAAGTACTCAACAATGGAAAAATCCATTTGAGGAAAAAAGTTTTCTATACCATTTACCCTCAAACTTTTGACTACAATGATTACAGGATGGCTTGGTATCGTGCTTTCCTTTACCATCCTGAGACTCATTCTTGGTTTTTTAATTTCCACGACAATTGCCCAAACACATTTCCAATCTGGTTCTATTACTGGTGGACATGGTTTGGATGCAGCACAACAATTTTACCAATTGAAGCAAAAGAAGGTTGGGAATTTTGGGAGAAAAATATCTCCTCTCTTGAGCCATATACAAAGGAAGTCGAATTTTTCCGAACCTTTAACATCGCATGGATTTTCTGTTGGGAATACAGATTACAAAACTATTTGCTCAATTCTTT
>JAKOGI010001926.1:0-135000 GCA_029747015.1 Carnegiea gigantea
TTTTTATACAATTTACCCATTATAATTTGAAAAATTTTTATTTTATTAGCATTTCAATGAGTTATTTGAGAGTGCAATGAAATTCATTTTAAGACCACTTTGTCGTTTCAACTTGCAATTGTATAAATAGACACACGTATATAAAGTAGTAAATTAAAATGCGGCGCCCAACTTGATTAATTTGTGATTAATATATAATGCAAGGAAATTAGCATGATTTTTAGGTTCGGGCCATTACATGGTGGATTTGGGATTTAAAAGCTAGGTTGCTTTCTTGCTAATTGTTACAAATGGTGTGAATAAGAGAAATTAAGCAATTTTGTATTGAAAGTTAACTCTTCGAGACGTAAGAGACCTTAGAGAAGGTAGAGGAAAATGAGATATTATTTCTGAATAGACATCTCTCAAACTAAGAACAACTGCATTGCCACATACATGATTGCAGAGAACCTTTGGATGCATGTTTGGCTTTATGTGAACTATTTTGAGCTAAAACAGTATTAAATTTTGTGGGTTTTTAAAAAAACAAAAATTGGGCGTTGGTTTTGCCTTTACATATTTCAGTTTTATGTGTTGAGAGAGGCATCTTGATCTAAATTTGCTTGCACGTCTAAGGATGAAATTCGTAACCATCATTGGGATGCAATGTCTAAATCAATCTGACTGATAAGGCGATGCTAGGATAAATGGTTGCCATATTTTGTAGCCTTAGATATATTGCAATGCAAACAGAAAACGGTTTTGCTCGATTAAGTTCAAGCTGAATATCAAGTTAGAGAATACATGAACCAGAAGGGTTTGTCATCTAGTCCCAAGGAGAGTGGCTTTCTATAGTCCATGTGAAACTGGAAATAGATGTTGTCAAAGGACCTGCATTCCTGTTTTGCGTGATGTTGATAGTGATAAGAACATGATGCATTTTCTTCTATTCTAAGTAATGGTAAGTGAATAACAACAAACAGCAAAGCATCTCTGGCCTACAGTTCCTAGAAATAATTGTGCCTTACATTTAAATATTCTGACTTATGAAATTCATTTAAGGAAGAAAATTTGACCTACAATTATTATTATGTTTATGCCGTCAAAATTTAACTTGTATTTTTGCCATTCTTGCAGGGATTATTGGGTGATCTTCTATTATCAATTGAGGATAATGTTGTAGATACGAAATTGGAAATGAACCTAAATTTGAAGACAATGTTTGGCAAGGTGATGGGGAGGAAGCTGAAGGTAGTGATTAACGACTACGAAGATCAAGCGGATGATATAATATAACTCTTTCTAATAGAGGATATGTAGAGATATAAATGTAATTTTATTGTACTATCTTTGACTATATATACAAGGCCAGGCTCCCAGGTTTAGGTGAGCCATTCACTCACTAAATCTCACATGGTATCAGAGCCAAAAGAATTTTAGAATTTTTTTTTTGCTCCTCTCTCTCTCTCCCATGGCTGCTTAGGGTTTTGGTTCCCTTGGGTTTTCTTCTTCCTCAAGTAACACAAATCCCTTCTCCCTCCTGCCTAGGGTTCAGCCGTACCACAGTGGTTGCCGTCTGCATCACCGTTCTGCTCAGTCTCTCACTGTCTCTGCTTACACGATGGTCTCTACCCCGTTCGACGGCTCCTCCCCTTCCTTTCCTGTTGCGTCTACGACACCGCCACCGCCACTGGTCTCCTCTCTGGTGCTACCAGCGCTTGATCTCACTACTACCACTGTGTCTTACAGTGCCTCTCTCCCACCTTTCTCGACCTTGTCTTCATCCCCATACACCACTCTCCCCTTTCCTCATTTTTTATGGACACCAACCTCGTCTCTTCCGCCGCACTTTGCTGAAGGATGCTCCTTTGCTATTGCTCCACTAATGCCACCGTCTCGGCCGCTTGCCTCTGGCCCGTTTCTAGACCCATTCTGGCCTTCGCACCTGGGTTCCCTGATGGACGATTTCGGTGGTCTACTCCCTTGTCACCGTCCCTTTGGACGGTCAATGTGACGATCTATGTCACCACGATCCTTGCCTCGATCGATGACTTTCTCTCCTAGCGCACTCAGTTCATCGGGTTTCTTATCATGCATCAACTTCAAGGCATGCTCGACGGCTCCATCTCACAACCATCGTCTCAGCTTCCTCTGCCTTCAGGTTTATCACAACCTAATCCCGGGTATGCTTACTGGCTTAGGGTTGATCAATTAATTCGTGTCTGGTTGTTTGCAACAATATCTAAAGATACACTTAGTGAAGTGCGTGATTTAACTCATGCTGTGCATGTTTGGCAACGACTTGAATCCCGTTTTAATGTGGCTACCCTAGCATGGGCTCTTAATTTGAAACGCATGTTGACTAATATTAGTTTGGGATCGGATCAGTCCATGGATTCCTATCTGCGATCTATTAAGACTATTGCTGACTCCCTAGCTACTATTAAGTCACCTATTTCTGATCTTGAGTTGATTTAGTTGACTATTGCTGGTCTTCCTTAGGATTACGATTTGTTTGTTACCACTTTTTCTATGTTGCCTGGTCTCACTACTTTTGTTGAACTGTGATCTAAGATGCTACTTTATGAGCAACGTCTTAATTACAAGAAAAACCATAATTTGGCTATACATCAAGTCTTTTTTGCTACTACTGGGGAGTCTCAAGGGCAAGGGGGTGGCAAAGGTAATTCGCATGCTCAAAGCAACAACAATAATTGCAACAACCGGAGTAAGGGGGCGTGATCGCAACAACAACAATAACAACAAAAATACCAAGTCTTCGTCATCAAACTGGGCATCTCAGTCCACTACTAGGAACATGCCGATAGGTTCTGTTTTGTGTGATTCAGCTGTTTCCTCATTCAGTACTAACTTGCTTGCCTCTTCTGTTACTAATTGTCGGACTGCAGGCAATCGCTCATATGAGGGGATCTTAAGATCCCACCCTAATGTTGTCTGTCAAATATGCCATACTCTTGGACATACTGGTATTCACTGTCCAAATCGTTATTCCTCTAAACCTCAGTCAGTGCTCCCTGCATCCACTACCTTCAATCCTGTCACAGTTGATGAACAAGTTTGGTACCCTGACTCTGCAATGGCCTCTCACATGGCACCTGATGACGGTAAGTTACTTTCTAAGTCTATTTATTCCGGTAATAAAATGGTTAAGGTTGGTGATGGTACCTTACTCCCTATCCTCCATACTGGCACCTCTATCCTTCCCACTCGTCATAAGCCCTTAACACTTAAGAATGTTTTGCATGTCCCTCAATTACAAGACAACTTACTTTCGGTTCGACAATTGTGTCGGGATAATGCTTGTCATGTGGTATTTGAGTCTTCCTGTATGCGTGTCAACGACAACACCACGGGTGATGTCCTATTGCAGGCCTCTAGTTCGGGTCCGATCTACACCATCCCTATTTTTGCTTTAGCTATGTCTATCCCTACTAATATTGTCTTCGTCGAGTCTGCCGATCATTGGGAACGATGCTTGGGTCACTGTGAAGCTAGAGTTTTAGATGGTTTAAGGAAATACGATTTGCTTCAGTTTAAAACAGTTTTCTCCAATAACTGTGTATCTTGTTGCTTAGCTAAATCTCATAGACTTCCATTTCAATCTGCTGAACATAGAACGAATTCTCCTCTACAGTTAATTCATTCAGATGTTTGGTAATCTCCTGTTTTATCTCATCAAGGTTATAAATATTATGTATCTTTTATTGACGATTATTCTCGTTTTACTTGGATTTACCCTATGTGATGCAAATCTGAGGTCTATGAGTTATTTACTAAGTTTCAGCTTTTAGTAGAAAGCATGTTTAATTGCAAAATTAAAATGTTTCAAAGTGATGGGGGACAAGAGTTTGATAACTCTACTATGCATGACTTATTTACAAAACATGGCATTTACTTTTGCAAACCTTGTAGTGATACTCAACAACAAAATGGGTTTGCTGAACGTAAGCATCGTCACATTCTTGAAATGACTCACTCATTTCTTATTGATGCTTCTATGCCCGCCTATTATGGGTTAGATGCTGCTGATATTGCTGTCTACACCATTAATAGGCTCCCTACCCCTATTTTGAAAAATAAATCCCCGTTTGAAGTTTTATTTCAACGAGTACCTAACTATTCCTTCCTCAAACCTTTTGGTTGTTTGTGTTTTCCTAATTTTATTGCATCCCCTATAAATAAACTTCAAAGTCGATCTATTCAATGCGTATTCTTAGGTTACGTTGTGAATTATAAAAAATACCGTTGTCTCGATCCCCTTTCAGGATGCGTTCACATTAGTCGCCATGTCCGTTTTCTTGAAATGCACTACCCTTTCACCACTCTAATCGCTAAGTCTATACAATTCCATCATTCTTTTGCTTTTAGTCATGCTAACATTTTTAAATTGACTCCCAAGTATAGTGTTGAGGTCGCCCAGGCTCCTTCATTTGATCCCGCTATGCCCACCACCTCAACCTTGGTTGATTTGCATTCGGGCTCCTTCGATAATGGGTCACCTTCATTGGCCCATTCTTCTTCTCCTTTCTATCGATCTCAGCATGACCCCTTGTCCCCCTCCCCATCTGGGCCGTGTCACCATGCGTCTTGATCTATCCCTGCGGGGAATGGGCCTGATCCTATCAGCCCCCCGGCCCATCCTAGCGTGGCCTATCCTCCCAGTCCACTTCCGCTACCTTCTCTTCCCTCACAGCCACTGCCTAGTCCAGCCCCCTATTCACCCGTTTCTCCTAGTGCCGGCCCAGACCCGCCCTCACCCATCTAGCCCAGCCCAGACTTACCCTCACACTATGCGGCTACCCCTCCACCCGCTCGTGGTATGCTTCCTGTGTCGGTTAATTGTCACCCCATGCAGACTTGCTCCAAATTCGGTATTGTTAAACCCAAACCCATGTTATCCCTTGTCTCACTTGTTACCGAAGTTAAACCCTCTTCCTTTGCCATGGCCTCTAAGTTTCCTTGCTGGGTTGATGCCATGACAGAGGAATATTGTTCCCTTCTAGCCAATGACACATGGGAGTTGGTGCCATCTCCACCTGGTCATAATACTATTGGTTGTAAATGGGTTTACAAAATACAGTACCGTTCGGATGGTAGTGTTGAGAGGTACAAAGCGCGGTTAGTGGCGCAAGGCTTTCATCAACAGGCAGGTATTGACTACCATGAGACATTCAGTTATGTTGTTAAACCGGTTACTATTCATTTGCTTTTGTCTCTAGTTGTTTCTTTCAATTAGCCTATTCGCCAGTTAGATGTCAAGAATGCATTCTTACATGGCAATCTAACTAAAAATGTTTACATGAAACAACCTCCAGGGTTTGTTAACTCAGATTTCCCGAGGCATGTCTGTAAACTGAAAAAGGCTATATATGGTTTGAAACAAGCACCTCGTGCTTGGTTTCACCTGCTTCAGCAGTTTCTTACTGTCAAATGGTTTTGTGTGTAGTCATGCCGACCCCTCCATGTTTATTGCTCACACTAACTCTTATATTCTTCCTCTTCTGTTTTATGTTGATGACATTGTCCTGATAGACAACTCTGGTGCCCTTCTTCATAAGTTTATTACTTTTCTATCTATGCAATTTGCCGTGAAAGATCTTGGTGATCTTCATTTCTTCTTCGGCATTCAGGTGGTTTCTTTCTCCTTCGGGCTTATTCTTAACTCAGCAGAAGTATGTTATTGACTTTCTTCATAAATTTCGACTTCAAACTTGCAAATCTGTTAGAACACCTTATGCTGCCCAAACTACCCTTTTCCTCTCAGATGATGAATTACTTGCAGATCCCTCTCTGTACAGAAGCATGGTTGGAGCGTTGTTGTACCTAACTATGACTTGACCTAACATTGCATATGCAGTACATGTTGTTTCTCAGTTTATGCATGCTCTCCGCACTACTCATCTCTACACTGTCAAGCGTATATTCTGCTACTTGCAGGTACATTGGTGCATGGCTTCTGGTTTTGCTCAACCACCTCTGCTGCTCTGGTGGTGGCTTATTCTGATGCTGATTGGGTTGGCTGTAAGGATTTCTATCAATTGATTACAGGATATGCTATTTTTCTTGGACCCAACCTCATTGCCTGGCGCTCAAAGAAGCAACCTACGATCTCTAAGTCCTCCACTGAGGCTGAGTACAGGGCCCTTGGTTATATTGTTGCTGAGACTATCTAGGTTCATAAGCTATTGCATGATCTTGGTATCACTCTCTCTACACCTGTTCGCCTCTACTGTGATAACCTTAGTGCCACCGACATGTCTGCCAACCCTGTGCAACATGACCATAGCAAGCACATTGCTGTGGACTATCAATTTGTTCAGAACTGGGTTGCTGATGGAGATTTAGTCATTCATTATATTCCTACTAAGTTGCAAACTACTGACATTTTCACCAAAGGGCTATCATCTCAGTAGTTTATGTTACATAGGAACAATCTATCCGTGCACCCTCCCAATCAGATTGAGGGGGCGTAATAGAGGATATGTAGGGATATAAATGTAATTTTATTGTACTATCTTTGAATATATATACAAGGCCAGGCTCCCAGGTTCGGCTGAGCTATTCACTCAATAAATCTCACACTCTCATCATGCGGGTGACTTTGTGTTAGACGTTTTTTTATTAAGTGTTCATCATCACCTTAGGACTTTCCTTAAATGTTGATGACGTATTGGGTATTCATAATAATGGTGCAATATTTGCATATTGCTGTAGTTTAGGAAGTTGTGTACTTTTGCCTATGATTCTTAATGAAGCGATGCTCTTATGTAGTGGCTCTTAGTTTTAATTGTGCTATTTTTAGTGTGTTTTGTATATTCTGGTAGAAAGATCTACATACACATTTCAAGCAGAAATATTATACATTGCAACAGTATGGGCTACTACCAATAACATGTAGCTAAATGTGTTGTTAATAGAGGTTGGCAACATAATAACTACTGCCAACAAAATCCCCTATGTTGGTGAAGCTTTTAGCGTAGAAGAAGTATCACCCACAAATGATAACTGTTGGCAAATTGTTTCACCAACAGGAGTTTCATCCTCAAACAACAACTGTTGGTACAGGTCTTGGCGACAAAATTGCATCATCAACGGCAACTTTTATTAGTAGAACTCATTATCACCATTAGAAAGGGATATGTTAGTGGATGTATGATGATAACCAACATATGTTATCTGTTGGTCTTAACTTGAAAACGCCAATAGACATGAATATCTGTCAGTAAAACTTTTACCGAAGGATTTTTTATCGACACTTTTGTGACAAATAAATATTTGTTGGTAAAGACTATCACCAACAGAAGAAAAAAAGTCGTGTACCAACAAAATATACCCATGTTGGTAAAGGTCATATTTCCTCTAGTGCTAATTAACATTGAGAAATTGGCCCAAAAATAATGAAACTTCTTTTGTTTTTGTGATTGGGCTAAGCCAAGACAAGAGAAAGAAAGGGGAAAAAAAATTGGAAGGCTTGATTTGACCTAGACAAGCCACACGTAGCCCATCTTGTGCAGCCTGCTCCAGCATATTGACCTGCGCATTGATTGTAAGATTGGGCCCAGACGCAACCCAATAGTTGCCTCAAAACAGCACCCAGGTTGGCTTTAGCGCCTGGGCTGCCATGGCCCAACAGCATGCACGCTCAGCGTGTCTAGCTTCAGCACAACCTAGCAGCAGCTCCCTCAAGGGCTGGCCTGTGTGCCTCCACAGGCCCACTGGACCTTCGTGGTCAGGCTCGCAGTCTGTGGTAATCTGGGCCACAGTCCGTTGTGCTAGGTGACTCTTGGACTACATTATTCTGATCCGTTTTTATATGTTTTCTACTAATTAAGCTGAGATTATTGCACAGTGTTATTGCTAGTAATGGTTGACCTGCTATAAATCATCATGAAGCTTCATCACCTCATCATCAAGAATCCACATCACCCTCATTCATCCGTACCAAAAAATTTTCATTATTTTCTTAGGGTTGTGAGATTTTTTTTGAGTGAATTTGTAATCACCTAGTTGATCTCTTATTCAAGCACATTACTTTGAGATCAATTTGTACTCTCCAATTTCATAGTGAATCTTTCGATCATCATTGTTTGTGGTTTTTCCCGATTTGGATTTTCCACGTAAATTTTGGTGTTTTGGTGTTGATTTTATTTATCTTGCTTATCATCTTACTTCGTGATTTTTTTTTTGTTGCATCCAGTTTCATCTTCTTCAATCCTAACAAGTGATATCAAAGCCTAGGATCAAGGATGGCAACCGTCATGAAATTCGATACTCTCAAATTTCACGGCAAGATAAGTTTTAACATTTGAAAGGTCCAAGTGATGGCCATTTTTACACAGAACGGATTGAAGAAAGCTCTTGGTGATAAAACCAAGAACCCTGCTAACGTATGACGCTCTAAGAGCAATTCCTACAAAGGAAAATAATTGATGCAGGACGCTCTAAGAGTAATTCCCACACCGAGAAAATTCATACAAGAACTTTCACTGAAATTCAATATCAATTCTTATTCATAATCTGCTTTCTTCAATTACATAAAGGGGTTTACATAACCAAGAGGCTAACTAGTATTAGGAAACCTAAATGATAAGATATAAACTAGAAAAGGATAAAAATATATAACCTATTATTATCCTAATCGACTAGGAAACTAAATCTTGGTAAAATATCACTAAATATCCTTATTTTGACTATCCTAAAATATGCTTAAAAATAACCTACAAAAATAATTAAAAAATACAAAAGATCTCCAATATCAAAATATTCTAATTTCCTAAATATTTTTACCCATTCTTTACTCTTATCCTGCATTATTCTCCCTTGGTTGGAAAAAACTCATCCTCGTGTTTTAAAATGAAAAGGAGTAGGAGAAGAACACGAAGAAAATGACTTAAATGAAAAGGAATAGGAGAAGAATATGAAGAAAATGATTTAAAGTCCTAGCACTTTTGACGAAACTCCATCCTTAGCATCTTCTCCAGCATTAAGCACCATGCCAAAATTGGATGTGGAGTGTTTTTCTCGAAGAAGTAATTAGGGATAAAAAAAAATTTAGCATACTCAGTAGGTATGCAAACTGCTTGATCCATATTGGATCCTCTTTGCTTATGGTCAGATTCTTGAATGTCCAGTGAAAATTCACAAGGGATATTGAAAAAGTTGTTTTCGAATGTCTTTTACTCTTTGTTCACTTGTACTGGTGATTGTATGTCCCCTTTATCAATTCCCAAGGTAAAAGTTTCGGCATTGCTATCTCCAATGAACATCCCCTCATTGTGAACTTCATTTATATATGGCTCACAACCACCAACTTTGACTTCTTAATTTATAGAACCAACGCTGATATCTGAAAGCTGACCATGCTCTTGTGCATGGACATCTCTTTTCATATATTCAGCTTCAAGAGTCTCCTCTTTTTTGTCCTCAATGACAAATCTCCTATCATGAGTATCATAACATATTGAATTTGACTCTGTCTTATTCAAATAAGAAGTTGGTTGCCCCCAGAAGACCTTAGAGATGAATCTTTATGATCTCTAGTGGGAAGTTGCCATGGTATCAAAGGAGTTCTAGGAGGCTTATAATCAAGCTTATACCTAGGAATGTAAGGCTTACACCCACAAATGAACTCACTAGCAAAATAAAGATCTAACTCACAACATCCTTCATAAATATGACAACCTTGAAGCAAGCAGAAAGCATTTACAGCATCTTCGGGTGAAGAAAAATTTACCTGAGCATGAACACCCATCGTTCAAAATCTGGCAATGTGTTCTACATCCCCACAGGGAGAGAAAATGCATTATAGAACATTAGTTGTAACTGGGAGTTCTTTATCGCGAATAATCACAAAAAGTGCTCGGTGATGTTTGTTACACTAACCCATGGGTGCTGTAGGCAACAATCTTCAATCAAACTATGGAGACACGGCCAAATGGCAAGCACATATATAGCAGCAGTCATGAATATATGTCGGCAGTACTAGATCCCAGCAGCACTGACATTAACAGTGCTAGAAACTAGTAAATTGGGCTAGACGATGGGAAAAGAGAGCTTCACAAATTAGGGTCTTTTTTTTTGTGGTTGATTTGAGAAACAAAGGATAGGAAGCAAACAGAAAATTGACACTAGAATGGGATCGTGCAGCTCTGATATCAAATTGATGTAGGATGCTCTAAGAGCAACTAAAGATGACGGACATGAGTAAAGAATTGGTAAAAAGATTTAGAAAATTAGAATATCTTGATATTGGAGATCTTTTATAATTTTTTTTATTATTTTCGTAGGTTATTTTTAAGCATATTTTAGGATAGCCAAAATAAAGATATTTAGTGATATTTTATTAAGATTTAATTTCCTAGTCTATTAGGATAATATTAGGTTATATATTTTTATCCTTTTCTAGTTTATATTTATTATTTAGGTTTCCTAATACTAGTTAGCCTCTTGGTTATATAAAGGGAAATTTGTAACTGAAGAAGGAAGATTATGAATAAGAATTGATATTGAATTTAAGTGAAAGTTTTTGGGTGAATTTTCTCGGTGTGAAAATTGCTCTTAGAGCATCCTACATCAATTATGTTCCTTTGTAGGAATTTCTCTTATACTAAATTGAAGTAGGATGCTCTAAGAGCAATTCCTACAAACGGGAATAATTGATGCAGGACGCTCTAAGAGCAATTCTCATACCGAGAAAATTCATACAGGAACTTTCACTTAAATCCCATATCAATTCTTATTCATAATCTGCCTTCTTCAATTACATAAAGGGGTTTATATAACCAAGAGGTTAACTAGTATTAGGAAACCTAAATAATAAGATATAAATTAGAAAACGATAAAAATATATAACCTAATATTATCCTAATCGACTAGAAAACTAAATCTTAATAAAATATCACTAAATATCCTTACTTTGACAATCCTCAAATATGCTTAAAAATAACCTACGAAAATAATAAAAAATGCAAAAGATCTTCAATATCAAAATATTCTAATTTCCTAAATCTTTTTACCCATTCGTTACTCTTATCCTGCATCACCTGCTTCTATGACTGATGAGAAATGAGAGGATCTTGACGAGAAGGCGCTTTCAAAAATTCAATTATGTTTGGCACCTCATGTCCTTTGTGTGGTCCTTGACAAGACCACCACAGTAGATCTTTGACTTGGATTAGAGACACTATATGTGATGAAGAGTCTCGCCAACAAAATTCCTCTTAAACAACATTTGTACACGATCTCTATGACCGAAGGTAGTCCTATTCAAAATCACCTTGATGATTTTAATTCCATTCTTATTGACTTGAAAAGTATGAATGTCAAAATTGAGGATGAGGACAAAGCTATTTTGTTGGTAGTCTTATTACTCTCTTCATATAAACATTTCAAGGAAATCTTGTTATATAGCAACAATGATACATTGTCTTTTGAGGATGTAAAAGCTAGTTTATTGTCCAAAGAAAAATTTAACCTTGAAGTGTGTTCTAATGACAAAGGTGAGGGTTTGAATGTGAGAGGTAGACTTTTTGGAAAAGAAGGCACAAATAGGAGAAACTCTTATTCGAAATCTAGAGGACGTAAATCCAACAAATTTTACAAGTTGTAAGAAGTGAGGGCACTTAGTTGATAAGTGTTATAGCCTAAAAAAATAAAAAAGAGAAAGAGAACAAGATAACAAACAACCTTAAAAAATCCTCTGAAGCTTCCATTATTGATTCTGAGTTAGATGGTGATGTATTGTATGTGACCACCACTAACAATGTGTGTGCTGTTGAATGCGTTTTAGATTCTAGTTACACATATCATATATGTCCTCATTGGGACTGGTTTTCAACATATGAGCCGCTAAATTCAGGTGTCGTGCTTATGGGTAATGATGCTCAAGGTAATGTGGTTTGTATTGGCACCATTAAACTCAAAACCTATGATGGTATTGTGAGGACCTTGGTAAATGTTCATCACATTTTAGATTTGAAGTGCAACCTTATTTCACTTGGTACTCTTGAGTTTAATGATTGTAGGAATTCAGCAGAATGTGGAGTTTTGAAAGTCTCCAAAGGTGTACTTGTTCTCATGAAATGTATAAGACATGGTAGTCTCTACATCCTACAAGGCTCTTCTATGATAGGTTCTGTAGCTATCACCACCTCCTCATCCAATGTCAATCTCATTCAATTGTAGCATGCTGGTTTGGGTCACATGATTGAGAAAGACATGACAATCCTAAGCAAGAGAGGTCTTCTTGGTAGCGAAGGTATGGATAAACTTGATTTTTGTGATCATTTTGTTTTTAGCAAGCAAAAGAGAGTAAGGTTTTCTATTACTAAACATTGTCCCAAGGATATCCTAGATTATATTCACTTTGACTTGTGGGGTCCCTCTAGAGTTCCTTCTTTTGGACGAAAACGCTACATGTTGACTTTTATGTATGATTTCTCTCTTTAGGTATGGGTTTATTTCTTGAGACATAAAAATAAAGTTTCTCCCATGTTTAAGAAATTCAAGACCCTTGTTGAGAACCAGACTGGGAGAAAAATCAAAAAGCTTAGGACTGATAATGGTCTAGAGTTTTGTGAATCGGATTTCAATGAATTATGGGCTCTTCAAGGCATTGCTAGACACAAGACTCTAGTTGGAAAACCTCAACAAAATAGTGTCGCTGAATGTATTAATTGGACCCTTCTAGAGAAAGCTTGGTATGTACTCTCTAATGCTGGTGTATGGCACCGTCGTGATTTTTAGGCCGAGGCTATTTCAACGGCTTGTTATCTTATGAACTGCTCTCTACACGCCTCTATTGACTTCAAATCCCATAAGAAGTTTGGTCAGGTAATCCCATTGATTATTCTATTTTAAGAATATTTGGATGCCCTACATATGCTGATGTCCATGATAGCAAGCTAGCTCCTAGGTCTATTAAGTGTATGTTTCTTAGTTATGCTTCTGGGTCCAAAGGATACCCTTTATGGTGTCCTGGTTCCAAGAAAGTCATTCAAAGTCGGGATGTTACTTTTAATAAGTCTGCTATATTTTCTCCTGGGAAAGAGTCTACTGTGTCTTCTACTCTTGTAGGTGATCAACATGATACCAGCGACAACGCGGATTCAGAGGTTCCTACTCAAGGTGGAGATACTACATCATCTTCACCTCATTCCTACCCAAGGTAGAGGTACTACATCTTCTTCACCTCATTCCAAGTAAGTCAGTTTCTACTCCCTTACTGCTCATTTTAAGTTGTCATTTGATTCTTGTCCAAAATCTTGGGAGAAAATCGAGAAGATGACGTATGTTCTATATTCTAGTACAGTTGGTAGTTTCATGTATTCTATGGTATGCACTAGACCTAATTTATCCTTTGCGGTTAATGATGTGCGCCACTTTATGCACAATCCTGGTAGGGATAATTGGGATCCTATGAAATGGATTCTTCATTATATGAAGGGTTCTCTTGATAAGAGTTTGGTATTTGATAAATCTAACTCTACAACTCTTATATTATTGGTTATGTTGACTCTTATTATAGTGGTGATCTTGACTATAGGCATTCTATTTTTGGTTATATCTTCACTTTATGTGCGGGTACTACCTCTTGAAAAGCATCCTTACAATCTATTGCAACTTTATCTACCACCAAAGTTGAGTATGTGGCTGCAACTAAAGGTGTCAAAGAAGCTATTTGGCTGCGTGGTCTTCTTATTGAGCTTGGTATTGCACAAGGTACTGTTATAATTTCTGATAGCTAGAGTGCAATTCATCTTACCAAGAATGATGCTTATCATTCCAAGACTAACAATATCAATGTTAAGTGCCATTTTATTCGAGATATTATTGCTGCAGGGGAAATTGCTATGAAGAAAATTCATACATTGAATAATCCCGCAGACATGCTTACCAGACCACTTCTCGTTACTAAGTTCAAGCATTTCTTGGACTTAATCAGTGTTCACAGCTTAAAACAGCCCTTCGGAACTCTACCCTTTAGGGTTGCATGGCGATTTTTGACTATTAAAGATTTTTGGTCTAAAATAAAAATAGTTGAGAAAATGGCCCAAAAATAATGAAACTTCTTTTGTTTTGTGATTAGGCCAAGCCAAGACAAGAGAAAGAAAGAAGAAAAAAATTGGGAGGCTTGGTTTAAGCTAGATAGGCCACATGGGGCCCATCCTACACAGCTTGCTCTAGCATGTTGACCCGCGTGTTGACTGTAAGATTGGGCCTAGACGTGGCATAATAGTTGGCTTAAAATAGCACCTAGGTTGACTTTAGCGTCTGGACTGCCAAGGCCTAACAGCATGCATGCCTAATGTGTCTAGCTTCAGCATAGCCAAGTCGCAACTCCCTCAAGGCCTGACCTGCGTGCCTCCACTCTAGTAAGGTCCACGGGACCATCGTGGTCAGGCCCACAGTCCATGGTAATCTAGGCCAGGTTTCGTGGTACTGGGTGACTCTTGGGCTACATTATTCTGATCCGTTTTTATCCGTTTTCTACTAATTAAGCTGAGATTATTGAACGGTATTATTGCTAGTAATGGTTGAGCTGCTATAACTCATCCTCAAACTTCATCATCTCATCATCAAGAATCAACATCACCGTTATTCATCCACACCAGAAATTATTCGCTATTTCCTTAAATCTGTGAGAGTTTCTTTGAGTGAATTTGTAATCACCTAGTTGATCTCTTATTCAAGCACATTACTTTGAGATCAATTTTTACTCTCCATCTCATAGTGAATCTTTCAATCATCATCGTCTGTGGTTTTTCCAATTTGGGTTTTCCATGTAAATTTTGGTTGTTTGGTGTTGATTTTATTTATCTTGCTTATTATCTTATTTCGCAGTTTTATTTTTTGTTGCATCCAATTTCATCTTCTTCAATCATAACTTCGTCTTTGACCTGCTGAGTCTGAAACCTTTGGATTCTAAAGTATGTCTCCACTTATTTAACTTATTATTAACTTCACTTCTAGTCTCATCTATTAATTCAAATTCACAAATCATATATCCTTCTCAATTTCCTGAAAGAGAAATTTCAATTTGAATTAGCAGTTAAAAACATCCCACGTTAGGTCTTCTATTTGCTCGTGATCCCTAACTTGTCCACCCCTACACCTGCAATTTTATGCCTAGTTATTTGAAGGTTTAAACCCAGCATAGATATCGGGGATGTTTGGTAACAACAGCTTTTTAGGAAAAAAGACTTGTTTGGGGGTGTTTTAGCTGTTTGACCAAGTCAAATAGCTAAGTGAGTATACAGTTGTTTGAAACAGTTGTTTGACTCGAAACAGCTCTTTTTGAAAATGTTGTTTTCATTAGCCTTTCAAAAGCATTTTTGTAGAAATGATATTGTAATACCGTGAGTGTGGCTTAAAAGGATCGAAGTGACTACTTATATCACCAAAGGTGCACATTTCTTTTCGGGAAGCCCACTCTTAAAAACTACACAGTTAAGCGTGCTTGTTGGGGAGCAATCTTGAGATGGTTGACCTCCTGGGAAGTTTCCCAGACAGCCTGTCAGCGAGTACGAATCACGCCGGAAAGACTTGTGATGATTTGTGGAGCCAGTCGACGATCCTTGGAGTCGTTCCTAGTAACTGTTTGCGACTTGTGAGAGAGATCGGGGCGTTACAGATGGTATCACAGCCAACCTGCGACCGTGAGCTGCGCCAGTGGATGGATAACCTATGGGCAGTCACCTAGTGAAGCAAAGATACTGAGTGGATCGCCGGTGAAGAGGATTCGTAAGTCGGTCGGTTAGTGAGGCACAATGAAGACATTGTGCGCTTCAAGTGGGGGTAATTGTAACACCCCGAGTGTGATTTAAAAGAATTGAAGTGACTACTTATATCACCAAAAATGCACCTTTCTTTTGGGAAAGCCCACTCTTAATAAATCCACAGTTAAGCGTGCTTATTGGGGAGGAATCTTGGGATGGGTGACCTCCTGGAAAGTTTCCTAGGCAACATGTGAGCGAGGACGAAGCATGCCAGAAAGACTTGTAGTGATTTGTAGAGCCAGTCGACGATCCTTGGAGCTGTTCTTGGTAACTGCTCGCGACCCGGGAGAGAGGTATATATCTACCCAAGAGTTTAAACAAATTAAATTACATGCCATTAAATTATATTTTTATACTATTGTTTTTATAAAATAGAAAGAGCATACAGTATCATAAAATGTTTCTTGAAGGTTTATACTAGTAGCATTCGAACCCAGTTAGATCTTGAGGATTAACAAGAGTAGATGTATATTCTTTACTTTTGTTTTTTTTTTTTTGAAACAAAAATAAGCCATTGAAACTGCATTGTCTCTTTTATTATTTGTATTTTTTTAGCCAAGTAATATATTTTTTGTTGTACATTTTCTAATTTTGCTAGTATATTATATCAAACTTATTGATTCTCTCACTAGGCACCTTTATGAATGTTTAATATTTATACTTTAGATTATTTAATCCCCCTTATGATTGCCTAGACAATGAGCTTTGGATCTATGCAAAATAGTAACATGTGATACTTTGTTTTGTACTAATTGAATCTAATGAAGACAAAGTCATTAGAAATTGTTATAAATTTCAGTTTCAATTTATAAACCAAAAAAATTTTAAAAATAACAAAATAACATTATAAAATATTAGCATCATTTATATAAGTACAAATTGAAGAGAAATAAAATGCACAATAAATACAAGTTTTGTAGAATTTAGTAAGAAAGTAAAGTCTTATCAATAAAGTTTCTCTTTTTTTTGTGATCACAAATAAAGTTAATTTATACCTATGACACTAATTTAATTCTTTTGAAAAAGAAATTGAATAATAAATAAAAAAATGTTCTATTAAAAAGTAATTTAGAGATAAGGATATAAATGAAATTTTACCAAACATCTTTCTTAGAAACAGTTAACTTTACCAAATAATTTTTCTATAAACAGCTAATTCAAATAGTTAATGCAAACAGTTAATTCAAACAGCTAACAGCTAATATCTAATACAAACTGTTAACAGCTAACCTCTAATAGCTGTTTGCAAAACAGGACCATTGAATTTTAGATGAAAGAAGTGTAGATTAGACAAAGCTAGAACTTGGTGCAACTGCAGAAAAATGAAGCTCCATTTCAATTTTATTTTGAAACTAGTTGTCAAAATAAGTTAAAAGTTAGGAAAACAAGACAAGCCAAAATATGGTGTTCATTTTCACAGGTGCTGATCTTCTTTAAGTACAACTCTGGAAATCCTCAAATGCTCATGCATGTAGATACAGAGAGTGGCGTGAGTAATTAATGATGAAGGTAGAAGGTGGAAGACCATAATTAATGGCGTGGGTGGCCATTTTACGTGATCCAAGTTGCTAATTGGTTACCAACCTCTATGGTATATATACTACTATTTTTATTTTTATTTTTTTGGTGTAAGTGATGCGCAAGCTTATGTAGGTGTGATTCAAAGTTAGATCTCAGGTAATAACTCCCAACGATTTTACCGGTTGAGCTCATTGACACTAGTTAATGATTTTGAAAGAATAGGGTTATGGCATGTAGAATCACGTCCAAAATTTATCACTTCTTGGAGCTGCCTTATGGCAATTACGTCTTTGAAAATTTTTGTGGAAAGAAAAAATTTAGGAAAGTAACTTTTTCTTTATGTTTGGTTTAGAGAAAATCATAAAAGAAAAAAATATGGAGGAAAATTAGGTGGAAAAATTATTAGAAACAAGTGATAAAATTTTCCTCATAAAATTCAACAACAACAATAACAATAACTCTCAGTGTGGGTCCTGCTTTCGCAGGGTCTGGGGAGATCCAACTGTAGGCAACCTTACCTCTACCGGCATTCCTACCCTTAAAGAGGCTGATTTCAAGAGACTCACAAAAAGAGTTTTGTGAAAATATTTTATAGAAGAAAGATTTTGCGAAAATATTTAATGGGAAAACATTTCATAGAAGAAAGATTCTATAGCAAGGGATGCCCGAGATAAATAAAACATAAATACAGGATTAGTTGCTGAAACTCTGAAATAAAAGGACAACATAATGGAGGAAGGTAATATACCTGGACGACCAGCGGTAAGCAGACGAGATCTCTTCTCGGAAGACAGTACAACTTGCATACAAACACCACATACGGGGGGAAAAAAAAAACCCTTTACTAGCACTAAGCCACAGCACGAAAACAAACCTACGGGGTCGACTCTTCGCGATCTACGGTCTTAATCCTATCCCGCCACAACTTCCTATCCTGATCCATGTCTTTCGTCAAACCGACAACTTTCAAGTCCTCTCTAATCACCTCGTCCAAGCTCTTCTTTGGCCGTCCCCTCCCTCGTCTGCCTTCGGGGATGTTGATCCTCTCACATCTCCTCACTGTAGCGTCCACACTCCTCCTTTTCACATGACTAAACCATCGGAATCTTGTTTCTCTCATCTTATCTCCGATGGGAGCTACTTTAACTAAGTCTCTGATAACTCCATTCCCAATTCTGTCTATCCTCATATAACCATACATCCACCTTATCATCCTCATCTCTGCTACCGTCAACCTTTGAACTTACGTCTTTTTTAGAGGCCAACACTCCGATCCATAAAGAACTGTCGGTCTAACTACCATGCGATAGACTTTGCCTTTCAATCAAAGGGGCACCATCTTATCACACAACACACCTAAGGTATACTTCCATTTTTGCCAGCCTACTTTTATTCGCTGGTTAATATCTTCGTCAATATCCCCATTCTGCTGAATGATCGAGCCTAGATACTTAAACTTATCGACCTTAGGTATCGGCCTCCCGTCCAGGGTTACTTCTCCCCCCACATCTACCCTTTCACTGAAACAATAATGAAGGACTCCGTCTTCGATCTACTCACTCTAAAACCTCTAGATTCCAGAGTGTGCCTCCATCGCTCCAACTTGTCATTAACTTCTTGTCTGATTTCAACAATAAGAATAATGTCATCTGAAAAAAGCATACTCCAAGGTAACTCATCCTGAATCCCTCTTGTAAGTTCATCCATAACTAGAGTGAAAAGAAAATGGCTCAAGGCGGAACCCTGATGCAGGCCCCTACCAATGAGGAAGTCATTAGTGACCCCTCCTGACGTCCTAACACTCGTCATACCTCTCTCGTACATATCCTTAATAACTCGAATAAATAAGGCTAGCACTCCTTTCTCCTCCAGGCATCTCCATAAAACTTCACGCGGAACTCTATCATAAGCTTTCTCCAGGTCAATGAACACTATGTGGATATCCACCTTTCTATCCCTATACAAACCCATGAGTTTTCTAAGGAAGTAAATCGCCTCTATGGTCGACCTGTCTGGCATGAAACCAAATTGGTTCTCTGAAATTGAAACATCCTTCCACAACCTTCTCTCAATCACCCTCACCACACTCTCATAAAATTGTGAGGAAAATTTGGAAAAGGTTCCCAAAAGAATTGTTGACCTCCTCCAACCTCGCATTACTTAAATGATATCAACATGACTCAAGTAATTTATCAACATTCAAATTTTTTATCCAAATTCTTGTACTTTTTCTTCAATCCAAACAAAAGGGAAAAACTCACTTTCTTCCTACTTTTTTCTTCCTCCACATTTTTCTTTCCACCAAATTTTCTAAAGACCAAATGAAGCCTAAGAGTACCAAAAGGCTAAATAAGCGAAATGCATACCGTTAACAATAAAACAAAGTAAAAGATACATCTCATCTTATGCCCGATCCGATCCTCTAAACACTAGCTAAGGACAGGTGATAAATAGAACCAATCTTAAAAACACCAGTGATAATAGCATAGGCCCTCATGTTAAAGCATGCCATAACTACAAAACACTACAGGTTACTCAAGCAAAAGGCATGCGGGCATGCATGCAAGCAATTGCACCAGTTGTTGAGAAGCTAATTCCCATTCCCAATTAGTCGAAACCAAGCAATAACTTCCGTAGTCAATCATCCTCGTAAATCAGCGGCCTACTCTTGAATTTTAACCAAGCTAAGACCCAACTTGCTTGCCTTCAATGATCATCATGTTCTTTCTATCCAACTCCCTCCCCTTCAAAGCTCATCATAATGTCATATTATTCCTGATCAAGCGACCAGAACACCCAACTGCCATATTATGTGCGAAATGGCCACCAAATGATATGCAAAACTTCATGTCAAGTAGAAGAGATCGCATCCTTATTATTGTACTAATGTACTTCATCCTCAATTCCATATTCTGTTCTTTCCCTGCATCACTAACCATAGCAAATATTCAACCTTTAATTCCCTTACAAGTTCTTAATTAATTACCAACAAGATAGTAGCCTGGTTGGTATCATCATGCTTGTCCCACCTCTACCACCCGAGTTCGATTATGAGTGGAAACTCTTCACTTCAGGGGTGGATTTACTCTTGGCATAGGGGTGTCCATGGACACCGTAGCCCAAAAAAATTTCTAACTAGTTTACATCCACTCCAGCTGGCCCTCAAGGTTCTTCAGTCTCCTAAAAATGGCCCAAAAATACACTCTTCCTGTCTTGCATCCACTCCAACTGGCCCAATTGCTTTTCCATTTTTTAAAATAAATGTAAGGTAGTAGCAAACTAGCTTGATTTAGTATTCTGTCCTCACTATTTTCTCTCCTCTGGCTCGAAGACTCCTTGGCCCTGGCTACCAACACTAATAGGCAGCAGGTGGCTCCCTCAGTGGCTAAATCAATCGTTGACCACTGGTGCAGCAAGTCGGCGACCACTGTCACCCCCCATCGTCGGCCCTCAAGGTTCTCCAGTCTCCTCTCACACTCAATCCTCATTCCTCTTCGGTCTTTGGCTCTTTCCTCAATCCTTCTCTCGGCCAGTCTGAGCTCTTAGTTGATGCCCACCGTCCACGCCCCACGGGCTCGAAGACTTCAACCTTGGACCCATGCCGCCACTGTGACACCACCACCCGCCCGATTGAACACGCTTGGTAACCAATTAGGGCTTCATCTTGAACCTTTCTTTTTTATGCTTGAATTGCTTCTCAATTGGCCAATTTTTCAGTTTGACGAAGATTGAAGTGATGATTATTAATGGAATTGCTTGGTTAGTTGACTAATTGTTATGTGTTCTTCTATTTGGTTGGTAGTGTCCTATTATAGATTTGTGCTTTACTTCGTCGAATCTTGATGTTATTGAATGAAGTCTATACAAGAATCAAATCCATTTGGTCTCAACTCTTGCTATTTGGCAATTCCTTAGATCTTGGTAGCTAGTCAAGTGCTTGTTAAATGTTATGTCACTATCTCAAGCTCTCATTTCTTCACTTAAACTAATAAGTCTAATATTGTCGCTTGATTCAACTGAATTTCACTATACGTCGCAATCTGTGATTTAATTTCTATCCATACCTGGGTTTCATATTTAACTAAAAGTTGACTTAGTAGCCTTGTAATATATTGTTTTATTTCATAGTTCAGTTCTGGTTTTTTATAAAAGTTTTCTATGAATTGATCCAATTTCATTTTAAGATATTTGAAAAGGAAACAACATGAAAATAAACAAAAAAAATACCGCTCATAGGTGAACACCGTTGATCTAAAAGTCTAGATCCGCCACTACTTCACTTCCATTTCTTTGGGAGTGTAGGAGATGGCTAAGCCTATTCATGGTTCCCCTTCCTCTTGGGCTGGTTGGCACACTGGATATCATTGAGATAGTGGGCCTTTCACCCAAAAAAAAAAAAAAAAAAAGTCGTTAATTAATTCCTTTCGCAAAGAAGCCACCCATGTTATGACCACCACATCCTTCGATGTCAACTATTGTTGCTTTAACTTCCTGACTGCATTTTGATAGTGTCCGCTAACAAGAATCTAGATGAACCTGCACTGCAAGGCGGCAAGGAGGAGAATTCTTGGATTATAAAATAAAGAGTCCAGTGTCGCATGCCCATTTCTTGTTGAACAGTCAATTATTTTCTTGAGAACATCATCATCCAAAGGCCCATTTAAATATGGAAGTCCTACCGTAGGATATAAGAGATATAAGCACTACTACTTGGTATAGACCTGCTTGGATAAACTCTCTCACAGAAATTTTTAGCAACAGGCCAGGTTAGAACTGGTCGGATTGCAGTGAGTCCAGTCCTTAAGTGGCCTGGTTGGCTTTCGATTTGATGCATTTTAACCACTTTATAAGCTACAGTATAATTGCATAAAAAGCCCTGTCATTGCTATATGTAACTAACAATCATTCCCCTTAATCCAGGCTACCATATAAGCCATCTTGGTCAAATCTTACAAGCATTCTTCTTCATTATAATCAATTATTACATGTTCTCTTTCCCATTTCCCCCGCGGGGGATAAAAAATAACCTCAAATCAGAAAAAAAGAGAACCAAGGCCATTTTGGCAAGTTATTCAGCAACGTAGAAAAATACACACAAGATTGACAGATCAAAAAGTTGCAAGGTTACACTGAATGACATGTACACGGCAACCAAACATGAGATTTGCTACGGGATATGTTAGAAGAAAGCTCCCAATAAAATAGAAGAGATATTGACGAAACCTTGTAGCTCCAGGAAATGAGGGCACATAGCAGCGGGTTTCACCTTATGCTCAATATGCCATTGGGACATCAAAATCTACTCAGAAATAGCACCAACCTAAAATGAAGATTCTTATGAAACCCAAACCTTGTATTCAACTAGGGATCAGGGAAGACTTTCTCCAGGAAATTGACGAAACGCCGGGCGTATAACTTTGGTTCAACAACAGAGATTGACATTGGGTCCAAAAATAATGACTTACCTGCGTGTTCAAGTTTTTTTTTCAAATTGTAGTCTTGTAATATGTCTATAACGCCAAGGTAGAGAACAACATCATAAACTTCAAAAAGTTCAACTTCCTCTGGCTCAGTTTGTTGAACCTTGCGATTTGCTAAAGCTGGCATATTTACACCTAATTGCACCCTTAGCCTGCACAAAATATGTCATGTATGATTACTTGGAAGCATTGAGAAATACCAAACAAACTATGCTAGGAATGTTGTGAATACAGTTCCTGCAAATTCTTCACAGCTAGAAAAAACGGAAAAGGGTGGTGGGGAAGGAAGAAATTGTCAAAGAGCATGGTCAAGTAGTGAACAATTCAAAAGGTCTTTATACTAGAAAACCAAGCATCAGACCTGGTAGATGACCTCTTTTCCTGTGCAACAAGGTTGGTCATCATCTATTCCCACCAGGAACCGCTTAAATAGTTATGAGATTGTAGTAGTTATAAGGTGTGCATGTCCTATGAACTACCGAGCCCTGAATATTTTTTTTTTTGGGGGGGGGGGGGTTCAGAGGGGGGAATTGCAAGGAAAAATGCAAGTGTCATTTTTTAAGCAAGGGTTTATCAAACAATAGAACTGGTAATGAAACACCACCTCTACAATAGAAGTTTCATTCAAAGCTTTTCCCACTAGTCATTTTTTTGGGGAGCCATGCATACGCTTCTTGCTCTCACAATTAACTTGTCCACATTTAACATATAATTCAAAAGGAAACATACAAAAAAACTGACAAGAAAAATAAATAGGGCAGCACTGAGCATACACACTAGTGGGCATGACATGACAATGCACAAAGATGATGAGTTGTATGATGCTGCTAGATTTGCCATATAAGGTGCAAGAATAAACAAACAATGATTATCTCATATGTCTAAGACCCAATGAGAGATGGACTCCCTCTTGGGTTAAATTGAACAGGGTTTGTACTCTTGTCAACGTGAAAGGTATGCGTATAAGACCGTACGGGTGAAGGTGTTCTATCCTCTTGCTCTATAAAGTTGACTCGATGAATGCAAGCCGTTAGTGATGACTAAGTAAAAATAGGTAATTGTAATTATGGATAAAGGGCCACGTAATTCCGTTATTGTTGGAGGAAACGTTGATATTGAATTTTCAGTCCTAGGTGCTTTTCCCTAGCGAAAGCAAGCAGTCCATATCAACACAGTCTTTTGCCTTGGAAAGCACATGATGTTCTATTATTCTTCATTTGCATGACAAATGGGAACAGAAAATCACAGGAAATATATCAGAATTGAGGGTTGGATTTTAAAGCAAGAAAAGTGAAGAGCATACAAGAGAAGCAATGAGATTTGAATTTGGCACCATCATTGTTCTTAAAGCACAGAAAATTTCTTCTCATGATCTACAAGGGAATTTCACATCTCCTTGTGATTAAATGTTTTACAACAATGTTCAATTGTTCAAGTTGATCGGGCTGTGAAGAAAACACACAAATGATGTATATATGAAGGTGGAAGGCAGTCAAGGTGAGATGAAAGATTTGAAGATGACCGTTGAGCATGTTGGATGGGATTACAGTATGAAATCAAATTCTGGTTATGGGGACTTTCGTAATTTGTTAGGAAAATGCTTGTCCCAAACTATTACGGTATTTCGATAGTGAAGAAAGAACAAGACAACAAAACATAGAATCAGAAATTGACAAAAGAAAAAGACTGAGAGAGAGAGAGAGAGGGAGAGATAGAGAGCTTGAAACAAAAAGAAGCCTGCAAGAAAATTTCCTGATTGTGAAGGAGAGATGGCAATTGGAAGAATTATAAGTTAGGCCGCCCATGACTAAATAAAATTAGGAGGCTCCTGATTGAGCTAAGAAGCCAAGAATTTTGGATGTGATCTAGTTTTGTTGGTGATTGTTTTGTTGTGCATTAGTGCTAGTAGTTTCCAAGTGCTAGTAGAAATTGGTTTGCTATGATGGTACAAGGAAGTTGTAAGAATTAGAAGGTGAAAATGTCCAGGGCATCATCAAGAGCCTGAAAGATGTCTGAGTTATGACCAGGCAGAGGGGTTTTTCCCATGGGCAGTTAATTGGTAAGAGCTTGAAGTTCTGTCCACAAGCAAGAGTGCTGTCAGAAGTGCAGGTTCTTTCCTATAATCTGTTTCACAAATGGTATATGCCTGAGAAAATCGGAAGTTTCAACATAAAGAAATAGATGGTAGAAGAAAGCAAAAAAATAGATTCATACTCGAACGAAACAACAATCAAACTTGGCGAATCTCAAGGAAAGTGTAAAATAAGGTACCTTCCAGTTCCAGGAAGGAGAACATCAACTTCCCTGTCACCTATAGAGTATGCTTTCAATGTACTTCCTCTAATATGGGGTCCTGGGGCAGTGTTTACTGAGCCCGGCTCATGTGTAACCAACATAAGGCCGGTTGGTGGAACTGAAAGCCCTGTTGTTGAGGTCAGAACTCATAAAATGGACATAGAAACAAAACTGAAAGAAGAAATTCAAGAACAGTGCAACAACAAAGAAAAGCATAAAGTGAAAAAGACGCAATGACAAAAACATCACAATATGAATTTTTGCAAAATAAGTTTTTCAGGAATGTGCTCAGATCATCTACAAATGCAAGTAAATGTCCAGGTCTTGCAGGAATGTTTAGATGAAGCATAATCATGTAGCCCCCTTGGACTATCTCAAATAAGTTTTTCCAGACTCAAATTTTCGCAACAATTTTCAACCCTTAAAAGTTACAATTGAATGAATATTGTTTGACCAATTGAAACCCTATTTCAGTGAAGCTATAGACATGGCAATCAGTTATGCATCAGTATAGTTATGTATCCTTCGCCAAATAATACTACATTCAATTGTGGAGGGTGAAAATTATTCCAAAAATTTCAGGGTTGAAGAAAATTATTTCAAGATAGTTCAAAGAGAGCAGATGTCAATGTATTGAAGACACAGAATTTCAAATTTTTGGCATTTTTATTTTTCTTTTTTTCTTTTATTTGCACTGGAGAGAGGGTGGGATAATTTCCAGACTTGAGCATGAACATTGACTTCCAAAATTTTCTACCGAAATCTCTGATCATCGTACCAGATGTCAACAAGTACAATTTCGCAACACCAGCCACCCCCTTTCATGGACTAGAGGGGGGAAAAGTTTACTACTTTTTCCCTTCTTAAGCTATTAATATCTCCTCTCTCTCTCTCTCTCTCTCTCTTACACACAGAGATATGTAAATGACAGATACTTATTTACAGCATGACCGAGCAGTAATTCTGAAGAGCGTGTACGCATTCAAGGTCTTTATGAGAGCCCAGATGAGTCGTGTGATTGTCTAGCCCAGATCACAGATAGCGTCACTGTGAGACCAGTGTTCATTCATCATTAAGAAGTAACTTCTGATCCAAAGAACCCAAGGAAATTCAAATGGGGATGGCAACGTCACAAAAATGACCATTTGACATTCTGGCAACCAGTGAATGTGATATTGTGTCTCAAACACTCATTCTACCATAGGAGATCATTAAGTTCCTTTGTTGGCGAGTGGAATTTAGGAACATGGCAATTACAAACCAAAGGCTGGTAATCTTAAATTTTTCTTATGTTTGGTGTTATAATGAGACTAAACCAAGGAATAGGTGATTATGACTTCAGATTGCAAAGCAGGCACTGTATCCAACTATCTCTAGCCAAGAATCGAGAGTTCCCATTACTGCTTGTCCCGAATGATTTCCATTAGTGCCTTTTCCGGTCATAGACAGAGTACCTTTTACATGGGCTACACAGAAGTCTACTTTGGAGTCAGCCTCAAAATGGCAGCCTCACGCATAAACTCTTGAATGTGCTTCTTGCTCAACTTATTACAAATGCAACACTTAAATGGATCCTACTCATTTATCTCTATCAACGTTTTTAGGTATCAGAGACATGAAAATGTTCCCTGAATAACATGATGTGCTCACATCATCATCAAGTAGCCTAGGGGCATCATTAAATGATTAGCTAATGCCATTCGCAAACATGAAATATATAGTATCCTAACCATAACTAAAGTTGGCTTGTGCAAATAATGCACAAGGGATCCAAGTTAAAGAAGCATTAATCAGTCAACATGGCAACGTAAGCAGGAATAAGTTGAAGTATTTCCCTGTTAACCCATTAATACACCGGTTCAGCTGGGAAAAGATCCCCAATGATACAGACAAATCAATAGGAAACACGCTAATAGAATAGATGAAATTAAGAAAAACCACATGAAGAAAGTAACATTACATGATGCTTCCTTCTGTTACTATGACATGGAGGGACATTGATAACAAGGTAAAACAAAATAAACGCCTTAGCAACAATGAAGTTTTTCCCTGATGAGGATATCATCTGAAAAGAATGGCTTGTTAGGGATGAAAATCGTTGCATAGCTATTTCTTTTTTTCTTGATAAGAAAAATATGATATATATTAAAAAAAGAGGGATATACAAGGAAATATGCTAATTCAGCCTTCCACAAAGTTAATATCATATATATTAAAATATGACATATATTTTAAAAAGGGATATGAAAATCATCGCAGCGTTGTATAGCTAATATAACAAGATACTAAACAAGTTTTTTTGGGGGGGGGGGGGGGGAGGGAAACCATCAGCTCAAGAAAGGATCTGCATAAATGGCGTATAACAATAGCTAATGATGTCCCTAGTAGCAGAAGTTAGCAACTTGATGATAGAACCAGCCACTGTAACCCAAGTACAGTACAGGATATTATTGTGTTATTGTGAATATGATGGCTATGATCTCTAATAACCTAAGATACGCAAGGATAATCCAATTCCAAGGAGAAGAAGATAATATAATAGTCCTTCAAGACTCCAAAAGTATCAGCAGAAAAAACATTGAAATCTCAACCATGGTTTGGATCCAAGGGTTCAGATTATCTTCTAACAGCTACTCACTCAACCCCCATCCCATCTATATAGCGGCCTAGCAGCCTCCTACCCCCAAACGCCACGGTTGCCTACAAATTGGTGATCCATGATTTGGAGTCACCGGCTGTCGGCAAACCGAACGGCAGCCAATGCCCCACGTCCCTCCTTTCCCCCCTCTGCCCTTATCTTCTCTCCTCCTCTTCACTCTTCTATCTCCCCCCCCCCCCCCAAAAAAACACCCCCCCAAACTTCCTAGTTGTAAAAAGGCCCCACCTTCCTACCTGCCAGCATGATGGTCAATGGCATTGTATATGGGGACAAGAAGTTTCTTTTAGATGAATCAATCTATACATGGATCAATTGAAAAGAATACAAGAATAGGTTCAATATTGGTACTGCTGTTAGAAACATATAATTATGATAGAACCTCGACTATATATTTCTCTGGTAATATAAGTGACATTAGGTCTCTTATCAGATAAGAGTGAGCATTGAGCTGAAGTCTTAGACTGTTGGTTGGGGTTCAACCACCTCCAATGTGCAGATCACAGTAAGCAATGCCAGAGGAGGCCATGGGAAGAAGTGGATGAAACATTTTGCATGAAGAGGGGAGGGAGAACAAAGATTGTCAGAAGGGGAGGAAAAACAAGTGAACAAGGGAGGCCGTGTGACAGGCGGACTTACCACTAACGACTCCTGGTGCAAGTGTCGCCGAAGGCTTGCTCATGGTGCAGGGAGTTGAGCTCATGGTTCTAGGTGGAGGTGGTTAAGACAGAGTTGGTAGTTGGTTAGAGGTCCTTTTATTTTAAAAAATTAGATTTAAGCTACTCCATTGTACGGAATTAATCAAACACTCCCCGCTCTACTGATCTTCTTTTCTGTAGCTTTAACTATTTTTTCTTCCTTCTCATTTTTTAAATTTCACTAAGGGTCTTCAGTATGATGCAGCAATCCTTTTTTTTTGGTATTTTTCTTCTTTTCATATTATTACAAACTTTAATTACATTTTTAAAATTCCATCTTTTTTCCAATGGGTAAAAGCAATTTTGGAGTCTGAAAAATGATATAATATCACCAGATTCATGATATCATCCAACACATAAAATTACAACATTAAAACAATCGGGACCTTTAACGAGCATTTAAAAGTGTGGCTCATTAATAATTTCAACAAAACTCGGAACATCTCTCTGTAATTCATTAACTATCTTAGAAGGCCTGTAATTTAAAAATTAATTCAAAGAGGCACTAAACAATTTCCCAATAACAATCGTTGTTCATGTAATTTATTTTGCTACTTTGTTTTCCCACACAATCCATATTGGCAATCCTCGCCAAACGCAAGCTTAAGTCTGTTCTCTTGTACTTCTTTTTTTGAACTCCTTGAAATTGCTTGAACAGTTGAAAATCGCAAATTTCCCCAGAAAGCAGGACTAAAAGAAGCTCAAAAGAGATGCTTATTTAGCTTAGCAGCGTTGCTTACCATCACCAGTAGGTTTGTTCTCATTGTTGTATGATGAATCCGGTGGTCCCACAAGCAACTTCAGATGCTCAGGAGCTCGAAAATGCAAGCCCAGCAGAAGACTGTAGTCAATTATTTTCTGAGATTGTAGGAATGTGCAGTCTAATGCAATCTGTCTGCACAAGAGGAACAGAGAGAATTTTTTCTGCATAAAATGCGGTGCCAACTGAGCAAAATTGAGAAACCATGACATGCTCACAGATTACAATAGATATTTGTCAACTATAAGCAGTAGGCATGTGTCTACCGAAGACGAAAATATTCAACTATCAGCAAGCCATACATACAAATTCTCCACCAATATTCATAGCAATATAGAGGGGGAACTATCATGACTCTAAGACAAGCGCAGAAAACAGAATTTCCTTTATCAGTGGTACGTATTCCACTATCTACTATCTAGGTGCATTTCAAGTAACCAGCTACTTCAGACCAAATAAACAAGTTTGTTTTTTTTTAATCCACCATGATCACTCTTTCTCATTTGAACATAAGAGTTTCAAATTTTGAATGAGCTCAATCTTTTTGCCAGATTTCTAATGCTTGTCAACAGCATCTCTAAATAACTCCCCAATAGCTGCCAGAAACGACAAAGGAAAATTCAGTTGAATGAACCAGGCAGCTTCTTCACATGAATATGTGCAAGTTTCTTTAAGTTCTTCCATTATACCAACTCAAAGTACATAATCAAAGCAATTGAAATTACATCCCAATAAAGCATCATCATTGCAAATGCTTTTAATTGCTAAAAGCATAATTATGTTCAATAACACAAGAACTTACTTTAACAAAGCATCACGCAAGGATCTGTCCATGTAAAATTCATAATTCAGATCAAGATCTTTCATTGTAGTATTTTCAGTAATTTTCTCTTTACTTGTATATCTTCCATAAGATGACCCCTTCAAGTCATAACGTCGATGAATATGTAGCTCAGTATAGAACATATTTCCCATTACCACAAAACGCACCTGCCAATAGAGAACTAAATGATGATCTCGCACAAATCATATGATACATATTCAACATATTTCCCATGACCACAAAACGCACCTGCCAATAGAGAACTAAATGACGATCTCGCACAAATCACATGACAAATCATGCTCAGAAAAAGAATGTTGGACTTTTCGCATAGGAAAGTTCAATTTATAGCCCCCCTTCCCCCGGGACGTAAAAGATAATCCCACCTCTATGTGTGTTGGGGTTGGGAGGAGGTTGACAATCATGTATAACCACACTAAAACAAGCTTGACACAGAAAGTCTGAACAAAAATGGGAAGCAAATTAGTCTAAAAAATTACAAGAAGTATAAATTTGCTTCATATGCCGAGAACATGAGACATTTACTAGCTTCTATTGAAAACCAACATAATACATGTGGTGCTATATATGGAACTAGATACCATAGGGAGGATACAGGACTGACGTTATCTGGGTACCCTAATGTTGAAAACTTGCTTGAGAGTGAGAAACCCCACAACCTATGCCTCAACACAATACAATTTTCAATGTATGATAAGAACATTTCTCACATTGTTTGTGAAATGGGCCAAAATGACATGGGATGAGCAGACATTACATGAATAAGCAGCAAAATTCCTTATAATAGAAAAATCGACCAGAATCAAGGTCAACGATTAATTGTCTATTCCTCTATTGTTCAGCAATATCACCCATTAGGGTTTTTTTGTCTTTTCCATACAACAAATGTCTAGCTCATTTTTGAGCCTCTTTTCATGACAAATAGATGCCATGTTGCCATCCCTTAAGGATGAATTCATGACATTTTTTATTAAATGATGCATAATAGAAATACATATTGGTTAAACAATTCACAGCACACATGCTAAATAAATGTTCAAATGTAATAATACTCCAAGAATATCACACTACATTAGAAGTCAGAGTGACTATAAACTTAGCCATTTTAGAAGCATAGAACAAACATTTTATGCAGATCCGTATTAAAGGTCAGCATATCAACATATCAATCCTTCTTTGAGGCCACTCAGGATGAAGTACAGGGGATCAAATTACCATCACATATATATTCAGTGAAATAATTACTGCAAAGGTACTGTAGCCACGACATTACAATGAGCAGTAAAGGTAATTCAAAAAATTGCCCCACATAACTCTTTCAACTTTGTTGTGGATGTAAAAGGGTGAGAACAATCTAGGATGCTCTCTAAACACCAGTCATTGATTTGTAGTACAACAATAACAACATGACTCACAGTATAATCACATACGCTAAAATTGCATGGTCTAACAAGTACCTTTCTTCCGCACTTCAACTTTATGCGATGAAGCCCAAAAAATTTCGTGATCAAGGTATTCTCATGTAATTGCACATGATTATGATAGCTAGGAAGCATTCTCAGGAGAACCTGAGAAACATGTTACATGGTCAGTATGAAACAGGGAATTGCTAGGGGCAAATAATTGAAAAAAGATACGCTAACCTTCAATTCGGATCTGCGTAAAGTTTTTATCACAAATCTATCATCGTGGGATAGATAAAAAATGCTGCCACTTTTTCCCGGAGAGGATATCTGTCTGAGACCATTATCACCGCATATGGACATCATGTAATCTGCAGCATCCAGCTTAAACAATTCTCTTAAATTCCTGGGATCATAATTATGCATTAGACTTTCCAAAGTTGGTAGAGAATTGAAGCATGATACTAGAAGCCAAAAAGGGCGTTCTAAAAAGACAAAAGTTCATTTGCGTGAGTACAAGAAGTTCATAGGAAGGGAAAAAAAAAAAAAGTTAATTTGAATAAGCACCCCAATTTAGTCGAATTATGTCAATGCAATATCCTAAAACAAAACTTGTCACCCTGCAACAACAATTTCAGCTTAAACCCTAAGAAAAAAGCCAAAAAAGATTCAGCCCCAGATAATTAAACATGGCCGTACTTGGCATATTGCAATATTCAAAATTCAACAGGATCCACACTTTGTAACAAGGTCAAGATCTGCAGAGAAGAGCGCCACATTGAATGCCCTCTATATCTGTTTTCCCATTTTTGATTTGATTCACCCTAAATGCAGATGCAATCAATAAAATACTCACAAAATGATAAGCAGAATGCTTGAAAGATTACGGCTAAGCAATAAGAAGATGATAGGCAAGCAAAAAAGAGTTAAGAACTGATTTTCCCCAGTGGAGTAAACATGAAAGGAAGAGGCATTACATTAAGAACAAATGCAACTCAGGCGGCATAGTCCATTTTGCAGGATTAGTACAATGTAACCCTCAGGCTTCCTCATATCTCAGACTAGCGCCATGCAATGCACCATGGCAATGATATTTCTTTAGATCAGTAAGAACTGTGGAATGCTGGAATTGAAATGACTTTTCTCTTCTGCTACTGATTTTAAATGAAATGTTTCAACATCGAAAAGTTTTCCTTCCAAGATTTTTCTCAGTGGGCCTTTTGGAAACACCTGATGTAGGACGCTCTAAGAATAATTCCTACACCTAGAAAATAACACAAGAATTTCTGAGAACTTAATAATTCAATTCATTCAAGTGTGACTTTCCCCAAAGCATGAGGGGGGTTTATATAGGAATCAATACAGGTGAAAAAGAATATAAAATAAATCTAAAGATTACGATAAGATTTGATAACTAAGAATAATCTAGGAAAATAAAAGATTTTATCCTAAAAGAGGATTCCTAGATTACGAAATCTCCTATTCTTCCTAGAATACACATTGCCATAGAATTCCTTAGGAGATACGACATCATTCTCCCCCACTGGAAAAGAACTCGACACCGACAAGTTGTCTTGGAGGTACCACTCTAAAAGAGTCGGATTCATATCACGAAACTCATCTTCAGTAATCCAGGTAGCATCTGACTGGGGTCGTCCTGACCATTGCACCAAGAAGCGTCGGAACCCACCACGAGAAGAGGACACAAACTCATCATCTAACACCGCCTCGATGTCAGTTTGCGACTGTGGTAAAGGTGGAAGTCTAGGGACCTGAGTACCTGCAGAAACCCCAAAAGGAAGACAAGGAGGCTCGAAAGTACCTTGATGAAGAGTGAGATCCTCCACATTGAAAATAGGACTAATACCTAAACTGTCAGGGAGATCAAGTACATATGCATTAAATCCCAACTTTTGAAGGATTTCGTAAGGTCCCATGGCACGAGCGTGAAGCTTTTTGAGGGAGTTTTTGGGTAATCGTTCAGGTCGAATCCGAGCCATAACAAAATCACCCACATCAAAATTCGCAACTCTGCGATGTATGTTAGCAGAATGCTTATAACTGTCGTTGCTTAAAGCAATCTTGCGTCGAATCTCAGTATGCAAGTCATGAATATGCTGTGCAAATGTAGATGCAGGATATGACACGCGGGTATCAGGTGGGAGGGGAATGAGGTCACCAGGGGTACGAGGAGAGTAACCATGTACAATCTCAAAGGGACTCTTACCTGTGGTTCTATTGACTGCATTGTTATATGCAAACTCAACAAGGGGTAAAGTCAAATCCCAAGTGCCTTGTTTCTTACCCACAACGCAACGAAGTAACTCCCCCAGACTGCGGTTAACAACCTCAGTTTGCCCATCCGTTTGAGGGTGAAAGGCCGCGGAAAATTTCAGAGTAGTACCACACAGTCTCCATAAGGTCTTCCAGAAATAGCTCAGGAATTTGACATCCCTATCAGACACTATGGAAATGGGAAGACCATGCAACCTAACAATCTCTCGAAAGACTAACTTAGCAACATGTGAAGCGTCAGCTGTCTTGCTACAAGCAATAAAGTGGCCCATCTTAGAAAATCTGTCAGCCACAACTAAGACTGAATCAAGACCACGAGATGTTCAAGAAAGACCTAGTACAAAGTCCATGCTAATGTCCTTCCACGGAGCATGCGGGATAGGAAGAGGAGTGTAAAGTCCTGTATTATGCTTCTTAGTCTTAGCTAACTGAGAGGTGCGGCACTGAAACACAATGCGAAGTACATCTCTTTTGAGAGAGGGCCAATAGAAGCGATCTACAACCAAAGCAATGGTCCTATCTTTACCCAGGTGGCCAGCTAATCCCCCAGCATGCATCTCCCAGACTAAGAAGTCCCGGAACGAAGTCTTAGGAATGCATAACTTGGACCCCCGAAACAGGAAACCGTCATGAATGACAAAGTCAACGTGACGGTTGCGATTTCCAGCCGAAAGGTCCAAGTAAATGAGTGAAAAGTCAGGACAAAAGGTGTAAGTGCCTTTGAGCTTGTCGAAACCGAGAACCTCAACCCGCATTGTCTGTAAGATGCAACCAATGCGAACCGAGGGCATCAGCTACCTTGTTCTCAACACCAGATTTGTGCTCAAGGACAAAGGAGTACTCACTAATATACTCAATCCACCTAGCATGCTTAGGGTTGATATTAGACTGAGAATTCCAATGCTGAAGGGCCTCATGATCCGAATATATAACAAATTCATGCGGGAGAAGGTAATAACGCCAATGATGAAGGGACTGAAGCCGAGCACACAACTCCTTCTCATAGGTGGTATACTTAATCCGCCTAGATTCACTAAACTTTTCGCTAAAGAAAGCTATGGGGTGTCTCTCCTGACTTAACACTCCACCAATGCCATATCCAGAGGCATCGCAGGCAACCTCAAAAACCTTACTAAAGTCAGGATGCCTAAGGATTGGAGCAGATGACATCATGTCTTTAATCTCCTTAAAGGCAGATGCCGCTTTAGGAGTCCACTGAAATGGGCCTTTCTTCAAGCAGTCTGTAATAGGTGACATGATAGAACTGAAGTGTCTGATAAACCGCCTGTAGAAGGAGGCTAGACCATGGAAACTCCTAACCTCAGTAAGGGTTCAGGCCAATCCCTAATGGCTCTAACTTTGTCGGGGTCAGCGGAGATACCTTGAGCGGACACAATGAATCCTAAAAAGAGAACTTAGGTATGAAGGAAGTTGCACTTTCTCAGATTAGCAAAGAGCTTGGCCTCTCTAAGTGCGCACAGGAGTTGCTTGAGATGGTCAACATGGTCAGTCCTAGACTTGCTATATACCAAGATGTTATCAAAATAGACGACCAGAAATTTTTCCATAAATGGCTGAAGAACGTAAGTCATGAGTCTCATAAAGGTACTGGGAGCATTGGATAGCCCAAAAGGCATAACCATCCACTCAAATAAGCCATCTTGGGTCTTAAAGGCAGTTTTCCATTCGTCTCCTGGTCTAATGCGGACCTGGTGATAACCACTACGCAAGTCTATCTTAGAGAACCAGCTAGCCCAGCAAGACAATCAAGCATGTCCTCTAACCTCGGAATGGGAAACCTATACTTGACTGTAATCTTATTGATGGCTCTACTATCGACACACATCCTCCACGATCCGTCCTTCTTAGGGGTAAGGAGGGCAGGGACCGCACAGGGACTCATGCTGTGACGAACAAAGCCCTTAGACAATAGTTCTTAAACCGGCCTATTCAATTCTTCTCGCTCAGTTGGATTCAACCTATAGTGAGGAAGGTTAGGGAGTTGGGAACCAGGGACCAAGTCAATAGCATGTTGTACATCACGAAGGGGAGGGAGCTCACTAGGAAGTTCCTCGGGGACAACATCGACAAATTCTTCAAGCAGTCATCAATCTCAACTGTGAGGTCCCGAAGAGAGAGGTCATCAGAAGGGATGTTAGGGAAGGCAATGGAGTCTGAAGCTAGCTCCCTAGCTAAGATTGTCAGGAAGAACTTGTTAGAATTTTCCAGTCTTTCAAAAGGTCTGTGGTGAAGGAGGGAAATAGTTCCCTTAGAAGGAGTAGACACGTTGTGGGGAGAGGACAAGGTTAGGGAAGGTTTGGGCCCTCGGGAAGACAGCAACTCTCTAGTTCGACATGGGTTGAGAGTGATGTTCTTATTCATGTATCTAAAAGTATAAGTGTTCTCTCTCCCGTTATGTAAGACATTCCGATCATAAAGCCAAGGACGACCTAGGAGAATGTGAGCGACATACATTGGGAGGACGTCACATAAAACCTCATCCTTGTAACCATCAATTTGGATTGGAATCTTACATCTATGGGTAACTGTGAGGTGGGTCTTGTTGACCCAGGCTACTTTGAAAGGGTGGGGGTGAGGTTCTGCTTTAAGATGACAACGTTTTATAGCGACCTCAGCAACAACATTCATGGTACTGCCACCATCTATAACCATTTTCAAAAGAGTTTCCCCACACCTCACAAGAGTTTAGAAGATGGTGGTACGTTTCCACTCATCATTCATGACTGGGTTGGCTAAGAGGCATCTCACAACTCCAAGATGTGCATCATGAAGAAGGCTATTCTCAACATCAACAAGATCTTCAAAGTCTCCCTCGGGGTCAACGACCTCTTTCTGAAGTTCGGGTGGCTCAAAGGACTCATGCTCTAGGGCCAGGGTACGGTGAGGGCACTCAGAAGCATAATGACCTCTCCCACGACAGCTAAAACATTGGATTGGGTTACGAGATGTACCAGAAGAAGCTCCCTGCGGGGCTACTCTAGGTGGGTTATGGGGGTTATGACCCTTAGAAGTCGAAGCACTCACAGAAAACTCAGTCATCTTAGGAACAGAATGGGCGGGGGCCCTAGAGGAAGGAGCAGCACGTCGCACAGGGTAAAGCTTATCAAGTTTTTCAACCTCTAAAGCTTTGTGGTAAGCCTCATCGAGAGTATAAGGCGTAGATAAGGTTACTTCCCTCTTAAGGTCAGTCCGCAAGCCCCGAATAAAGCGGGCTATGGTAATGGAAGGATCCTCTAGAAGGTCACAATGCTGAGTCAATTCCTCAAAACTATTGATGTAATCAGACACACTAGAGGTGGACTGTCTAAGGTCTAGCATCTGATCGACAAGGTGTGCCTTATGGAAAGAAGGGAGGTACTTTTCTTTCAACCTATCCTTCATAACTTCTCATTGAATGATAGGAGGTTGACGCATTCGCTCAAGGTGACTCGTGACAGTTTGCTAAAACTTCCTAGCAGGTCCTATGAGTTTCATCTTGGCAAATCGAACACGCTCAATATCAGACATCTCATACCAGTCAAAATAGTCCTCCATAGCAACTATCCAGTCAGAAAAAGTAGTAGCATCTATCTTTCCGTCAAAAGAGGGCACATCAACTTTCACCTTTCTAGTAATATCGGAGTAGCCCTCGTGAACACTCCTACGGTCAGTTTCAAGGTTTGCATGCCTAGGCTCCCTAAGGTTACCCGTCCTCCTGTCATCTCTAGGGGTGTCAAACCGACAGTTCCTATGGCCCCCTTGGTCATGCCTCAAATTACTCCTCTCCCCTTGCATGCGAGGGTTAAATGGGGTCAATGGTTCTGGTTCCCTCTCCTCAAGCTCATTAGCCCTACTTGACTTATAAACGACCCACTGACGACGATCATTCCCTCCCACAAGTAGGTCAGGGGAAAATTGGGGTGGGGTTTGAGGTTGGTCAAGCATGGGTAACTTCTCAAATGCTCGGGTAAGTTTGTCAATTTTGGCCTTGAGCTGGTCAAACCTAGCATCTTGACGGTCAAGGCTCTCAAATAGGGTGTTAATCTGAGATTGGTAAGGCTGTTTGGGTGAGGATGACATGGTGAATGCAGCTATGAATGCAAGATGTAAGTGCTGAGATCAAACCAAGTTGCAATAGTAATGACAGCGATAAACAACCACTACACACACCACAAATCACAAAGTTTGATATGAATTATTGAGACGACTCGAACCAAGTAGGGAATAAGTAGCAAGGGAAAAATCAGGATCCAAGCAACACTCAAAAACCCAAACAATCAGGAATTAGGCTAATTTCGCTTATCAAGAATCAAACTCTTATCAAAGTAAATTGAGTTCCCCATACCTCTTAGTGTACTTAAGTACTGGTCCAAGAATCGCCTTTACCACAATAGCGACCAACTGAAGTCAGATTCGGATGAGGTTATGGCAACGATTCTGGGCAGCACGTGACAGGGGCACAGCAAGGTATTGTAGCAACATGGGACAAAGGGTTCCTTGAACACTTCTCAGCAGCACCAAAGGCACATCACCCTGTGACAAGATGGAACGAATTGCAGCAACACACAGGAACAAACCAAACAGCGACTAGAGACGAGCCACCACGCACGATTTCCGGCGAGAAGAGGGGCCGGCAGCGGTGAGATGGCACGGCAAGAGGGGCCGGCAGCGGCGAGATGGCACGGCAAGAGGATTCCGGCCACGGTTGGACAACCTAGGGCTGCGCGGGATGTAAACAACCAATTGAAGGGCAAAGCGAAGCGCGTTCTACCAATTGATCTGGGGCTTTTGGTCGCAACTAAGTGAGCAACACAGGAATGAAGTGAATTTTGGCTAAGTATGAGGGTTCAAGCGTGGATTTGGGGTCTAGGGTTTCGGTTATGGACGAAAGTCAATAATTAGGGTTTCGAATTTGGGATTCTAGGGTTCCGGTTGTCGGCTAAGGTCGGTGGGTGTGTGGTGGGGGTCGACTAGGAGGGTCAAGTGCTGGGTGGTGGTCGGCGTTGGTGGGCGGCGCGTTTTGGTGGTGGTTCGAAAGAGTGGAGGAGCAGCGGCTAGGGTTGTGGTTTCGAGGATTAGGGTTCCGGCGAGCGTTGGCTAGTGGTGGTGGCACGGTGGTGGTCGACCGGAGGTGTCGACCGTGGGTGGGTGGTCGATGGTGGTGGCCGGTGGTCGCCGCCGATCCTGGGTAGTGGTGTCACGGCAGGCAGCAAGGCTTAGAGTTCTGGATCGTTTTTTGTTTTCTTCTTTTTTTTTGGGGGGGGGAACGTAGGGAAAAAAAGGCAAAAGGGAAATCAAAGGGAAGCTAGGACAGAAAACTCTAGTCAGGAAGGGTTTTGCAGCAGTTAGGATCAAAGGCTCTGATACCAATTTGATGTAGGACGCTCTAAGAGCAATTCCCACACCTAGAAAATAACACAAGAATTTCTAAGAACTTAATAATTCAATTCATTCAAGTGTCTTTCCCCAAAGCATGAGGGGGGTTTATATAGGAATCAATACAGCTGAAAAAGAATATAAAATAAATCTAAAGATTACGATAAGATTTGATAACTAAGAATAATCTAGGAAAATAAAAGATTTTATCCTAAAAGAGGATTCCTAGATTACGAAATCTCCTATTCTTCCTAGAATACACATTGCCATAGAATTCCATAGGAGATACGACATCACACCTCCTTTGCCCTTAAGGTCAGGTCACCTACATCTAGGAGGATGCATCATGTTGCATGCAACTTACACTGAACATTCGTTACAAGATAACCAGCTTCTCCGCAAGGATAACAGAGAGAAGTTCAGACAGACAACCCTTGAGGCCCAAACGATTGCGAGGCAGGTGTGCAAAGGAAAGGCCTTCTTCCAAACACAGGCAAACTACCACATAGACCACATTCGTTTGGGATCCAAGTCAATAGACAAAAAATTCCAATCATGCTTCAATCATTGGCTGAAGTTAGTGGAAAACACGGCAAGGGTCCAGCAAACCAAGGACTCCAAGAAAGGAACCAGGTAGTAAAGGTGCATTAAGAAGGGTTTGATGGTTGGCATTGAACTATCAAGTTATACAGAGGTATTCCATCCTGAACATTGTCCATTCTTTTGCCATCTTTAAATTTTTCTTTTCCTAATGTAAAACAAAGAATGAAATTTGTTATATGAAGTTACAGAAACCAAAGAAAGAGCAAGAGGACACTAGCCAGTTCACGTATGATTACATCATCAAACTCGTCAATTTACCAATGTGATAAACTGTAAGCTTCTCTAAATGCTGCTTGCGGGTTCAACTAACAGAGGTGTTTCTATCTGAAAAAGAGGTATTTAACGGTACTGGTTTGTAACCCTCAGTTATGAAGGGGCCAGCCGTTGTACAGAAAATTTTGCAAGTGCTACTTTCAAATTATTCGTTGATGGGCCACAATGAACCAGTAGACAATGTACCATTTCTCTCCCTTTATATGGCTCAGGGGAGGGGGGATCACTGGAACTGATTAAACGAGAGAGTTCACGAAATCTAAACCAGTAGACAATGTACCATTTCTCTCCCTTTATATGGCCCGGGGGAGGGGGGATCACTGGAACTGATTAAACGAGAGAGTTCACGAAATCTAAAAAGAATGCAAAAATATTCAGCACATCTTTTAACAAAACGCCCATCATATTGTTTGGTCAGAAAACAAGTTTCTCAATTGCCTTGGCTTTGACAAACAAAAGTAAAATCACACAAGCACGTGACACTCAGCCAAATGACCATAGTCCTATTACGGAACAACACTTTTCACACGTAACAGACCAATTATAATCCTCAAATGAGTGTCATGACAATTGCAAGCTTCATAACTAAGGCATAATCAGAAGCTCTTTTTGAAGCGGAGCACAAACCTGAATACCATCGGGCAATAGTCCTTCCAGTGGAAATCCAGTGAATGATGGGGAGGGGTAAATTGTGAGCCTTTTCTCGGAAAGAACATTTTAATTCTGGCTCGTTTACCAAAATCAGTACTTCTAACTTCACGAGCTGGCACCGGTGTTATCTTGCCAACGGAGTACCTGGTTATTCAAAAAAAAAAAAAAAAAAAAAAGAACACACCTAAGCTTTCAAGTGAAAGAGCAGCAAACCACCAGACTAAGCACAGAATATGCAATCTGCAAACAAACACAGGGCTGGTGCACAAAATTAAAATACCTCATTTTAACTCGTAAATGCAACAGGCGTAGTATAATCAACCTAACCATAAAACATACAAAGCTAAGCAACACAGTTTTGCTTTTAATCCCAAGAAACTCATTATTTAATCATTTAGTGTTTCTGGGTAAGAACACCTAAGGATTTAGACCAGAAAACTTTAGCTACCTTCAATGGCTGGCCATTTTGCTTCTTTCTATCATCATCGGAGCTGCGCAAGCTAAGATGATCTATAGGTTATCACACAACTGACCAAAGGAATCATGGAACGGGCAACGGAGTTGGCAAACATGAATATCAACTAACATCCGTCAGATGTAATACAATGGCTATTATTCACGTCACTGGTGCAAAGTAAATGATGACTCTGTAACCAAGTATACAAATAGAATGTAAAGGAAATAGGACATGTTGCACTTCTTAATCTATACTAAAAATCAATATAATGTAGTGAACTTTATGTCTACGTACATGGCATTTGATTCCAAAATTTTTTGGAATTTCAAATAATTTTATATTTTGGATAAAATATGATTACAGGAAGTTAAAAAAAAAAAAAAGATACAAAAACTACAAGTGGAAGCACCAAACAGGAACATACACGCGCGCGCACACAGAGTAGTTACCCACACACAGCCAGGCGCAGTTCCAAATGACCGGTGGCAGTGGCATGGTTGGGGAACTGCTGGACCAAAACCATCAGACAAAGATGTCCATTTGACCTAGATATCCTCAAATTTCATATATCTAGGAAAGTAATTTCTAACCTTTCATTTCGTTCTCTTCAAGTCAGCCTCCTCTAGGGGTAAGCCCTAATATGCTCTACTCAGCACCTGTAGCTAGGTATGATTTAAACTGTAAACTATGAACTAGTCGAGACAGCGTATGAGGAGAAGGCATGGCAACCAGGAACAAAGAAAAGGGCCAAGACAAGCTAGGAAGGGTTGGACTTTCAGCACATTCTAGTTGTCATGAAGGTGGCTGCAGCATGTGGGTGAAACGATGGAGGGGGAGGGAGAGAGAGAAGACGATGATGATGACGACGGCAATGATGATGGGGAGGAGAAGGTGAGTGAGAGAGGTAAGAAAGAAATAACTTATGGGAAGAATAGATCTTTTTTTTTGGAGTGGAGGGCACTTGAGCATTCTAATGACGATTGTTTGGATTTTACCCTAAGTTATGCCCGTTTGTCGACTAGACGCAATCCCAATTCCATATGATGGTACGTAACTTTGCCACCAGACATGGCAATGTAATTAACTTTACAATTTTGAACACTGCAAACTTGATTACAAGCAAGAAACGAGCTGGAATTGCTATGAATTACAACATTGAATTGGCTAGCTATAGCCTATCTCACATACCTGATACCAAGTTGCAGGTTAAGCATAAAATGGTGGCTCTGGTTGTCATTGGAAATTTTGATGCAAGACTTTCTTTTGACTTCTTTCACAGAAAATTTATTGCCAGGTTTGGCTTTGTGTGATTTTCTGGCATTTTTCATGACACGTTCTCTAATCAAAACACCTTGCATATATTCTCTTTCAAACACTATATCATGTTCCTCTGCCTTGTCAGGTTGATCATCATTAGACTTAAGGAAGGATTTGGATGAGGTGTCCTGGAGTGATAGTTCTTGTGGAATATCACTGAGCACCCAGTCTCTGTCAAGAGGAGCCCTAGACGAAATTTCACTCGAACTTCTTCGTAAGTTTCCACTAGAAACATATTCAGAGACACTACGTTTAATTCTTGGTCCCCCAGTCCTGTGCTCCTCCAGACCTAAGGATGAACTATGAGACAGCTCACTGCTTATGTTTGCATCATAACCTGCGGTCCTGCACCACTTCCTAAGAGAAATATGCTTAGTGCCGGGAGGATAGAATGTTCCTCTTCCGTCTTTTAAGCCCCTGCTCCAAGTCCCACAATAAGCTCCTCCATCAGCAAACCGGTATAGCCCCGATCCATCTCGCAGCCCATCTGACCAAAAGCCATAGAAAATGTCACCATTTGTCCACTTCATAAGCCCCTTGCCACACATCTTCCCAGCACTCCAACTACCAATATATACATTTCCTGAACTCCAAATATATTTCCCACTTCCTTGACGAAGTCCTTCTTTCCATGAACCTTCATACAGATCAGAAGTAAAATACTTTTTTCTTCCAAATCCATGCTTTGTATTCATCCGCCAAGCCCCATCATAGGTAGATCCATCAGGAGCAGTAAAGGTACCATGACCATGAAGGTAACCTCCGGAGAAATCACCCTCATATGTCGATCCAGAAGTCCAAACCATGCGTCCCTTTCCGGTCATCTTGCCTTCCTCCCAATCACCCTCATAAACTGTTCCATCTGACCACGTATACTTTCCCTTGCCATGAGGAAGTGCACCAGCAAGATCACCATAATAGGCATCACCATTAGGAAATACCTTCCCCGTAGGTCTGCACAAAACAGAAAACAAGAAGTCAACAGATATCCATCAATCATACGAAAACATAGTGAAGAGGAAGAAAAGTAGGAGCACAACCGTACAATGCAGCATAGAGGGTATACTAAGCAAGGCAAATTTACCTTTCAGTGTCCTCCATAAACAGCTTGTAGTGTCAGCTTAACAAATTTTATCTGGTTTCATGTGATTCATTTATAATCTGCAACGGAAATGCAGACAAGCTACAATTTGAGTTAAATTGACAGCCAATGATCACATTAAAAATATCAGAGACACACAGTCATGATGTCATTAGTTGAATACATCAGTAAAATACTGAAATGAAGACAAAACTTCCAACTCCCAAGCCCGTGACTCATGGCTGAAATGCCACGTTACATTAATACGGGTTTTTACGCACTCATCCCAAAAAAAGGAAATGGACCTATGTATTTCATAAGAAATGCTCCCCCTTCCCTTCTCACATTTCTTCCCAAACCCATTACCCATCATTATGCCAAATTAAACGTACATTTCTGCACCACTGTTATTAGAAATCCTTCTACCAACAATAAAACAATGAAAAAGAAAAATAAATTCTCAATACAAATTCTCACTTCAACCATATGTTTCTCAACTTTCAGTAACATAGTAAAATGGTCTGCTTAGTTGCCTACACTGATATTCTAAAGACATTACCGATTGCCATATCTGGAAACCCATGACATAGAAAATTGCAAAACAAATTAACTTTCAAGTAGGTGGTTGTATTTACTAACACACGCTGTATGGATTTCTTCCTAAATATTGAATACCTCAGTTTATCATTTAGTACCTTTTTATTATTACTACCATTATTATTATTATTATTATTATTATTGTTATTATTCTTCTTCTTCTTCTTCTTCTTCCTATTATTATTATTATTATTATTATTATTATTATTATTTAGTACCTATTGGGAGCTTGCTTTTTGTTCATTTTGGCCTAGTATATTGTTTACTTCTGTTATTCTGTTACTTTTAGAACATTTTATTACTATTCTTTTTTGTCAATTTGGTGTTATTATTATTATTATTATTATTATTATTACTACTAGTATTTATATTACTAGTAGGTTTTGTTTAGTGTTTCCGTTGTGTTGTTATTACTAATATTAATATTACTATTATTATTATTATTATTTGTTATTAGTTGGCACACCTCTAGGGTGTTTCGCTGGCCTCGTAGGCGTCTGCGTCTGTGGCGAGCCATGTAACTGTTTCAGCCTGTCCTCCGGGGAGTTTTGGGGTTGGGAGGGATTTAGGGTTGCGGAAGGTACGCCTAGCGTCCTGGAATATTGAGTCTCTCACGGGTAAGTCGATAGCATCAGTTAAGTCTTTGCGTAGGCGTAAGATTAGTATAGCGTGCGTCCAGAAGACAAAGTGGGTTGGGGCTAAAGCTAGAGAGATGGATGGATACAAGCTTTGGTACTCGGGGTCAACCAAGGCGAAGAATGGAGTTGGCATCCTAGTTATGAAAGATTTGGCGGACCAGGTGGTCGAAGTGAGGCGTAAGAGTGATCGGATTATGGCCATTAAGGTTTTGGTGGGTTCAGTTTTTGTGAATGTGGTGAGTGTGTATGCGCCCCAAGTAGGCCTGCCGGAGGAAACTAAGAAGTTCTTTTGGAAGGATCTAGATGAGGTCACCCAAGAGGTCCCTCGGAGCGAGAAACTGTTCATAGGAGGAGACTTTAACGGCCATATCGGCGCGGAGGCAGCGGGTTATGATGGGGTCCACGGGGGTTTAGGTTTCGGAGAGAGAAACGCGGGAGGGGTCTCTGTGTTGGACTTTGCGATGGCCTTTGATTTGTTGGTGGTCAACTCCTTTTTCAAGAAGAAGGAGGATCACCTAGTGACCTTCAAGAGCAGCTCTTGCAAGACCCAGATTGACTACTTCCTCACGAGGAAGGAAAGTCAGAGATCGTGTAAGGACTGCAAAGTGATTCCTTGCGAGTTTCTGGGAACTCAACACAGGTTGCTGGTTTTAGATGCAGAGTTCAAGTATCCTAGGAGGACGAAGAGGAGAGTCGGAGAATCCAGAATTAAGTGGTGGACCCTCACGGAGGAGAAGGCGGGGTTAATAACAGAAAGAATAGCCGAGGAGGGAGCTTGGAGGAGGGCAGAAGACGCGATTCTATGTGGGAGGCTGTGGCGGATTGCATCCGAAGGTCAGCTAAGAAAACCCTAGGTCTTTCTAGGGGAGGCGGAAACAAGATGGAGAGCGCCTGGTGGTGGAACGAAGAGGTAAAGGAGAAAGTCAAGGCCAAAAAAGAGGCTTTCGCAGAGTTCATGAGCAGCAATTCGGAGGAAGAGAGGGAGCAAAAGAAGATTGGATACAAGGCGGCCAAGAAGGTAGCCAAAAAGGCGGTGGCAATAGCAAAGAGCCAGGCTTTTGATAGACTGTACCATAGATTGGGGACGAAGGAAGGGGAGAAGGAGGTTTTCAAACTGGCTAGGGCGAGGGAAAGGAAGACTAGGAATTTGGGAGTGGTAAGGTGCATCAAGGACGAAAAAGGTAAGGTGTTGACTGAGAATGATGAAATTAGAGAGAGATGGCAAAGGTTCTTTACTAAACTTCTAAATAGAGAAGGAATGCGAGACGACTGTAGTAGGGGCGGAAAGTGTAGCGATCAGCGAGCGGGCGACCATATAGCAAAGGAGGAGATTACGGAGGCCTTGAAGAAGATGGCGAATGGGAAGGCAGTGGGCCCAGACCAGATACCAGTGGAAGTTTGGAAGTTTATGGGGGAGGTAGGGCTAGAGTGGCTCACAGAGCTGTTTAATGTTATTTACAGGACCGCCAAGATGCCCAGAAAGTGGAGGGCCAGCACAGTCATCCAACTGTACAAAAACAAAGGGGATATTCAAGTTTGTAATAATTTTAGGAACATCAAGCTGCTCATTCACACTATGAAGCTATGGGAGAGAGTGATTGAGAGAAGGTACGAGAGGTTGCAGAGATTTCAGAGAACCAATTTGGTTTCATGCCAGGCAGGTCGACCACTGAGGTGATCCATCTCCTCAGAGGGCTCATGGGTTTGTTCAGGGATAAAAAGGTGGATCTCTATATGGTGTTCATTGACCTAGAGAAAGCGTATGATCGAGTCTCGAGAGAGGTATTGTGGAGGTGTTTGGAAGAGAAAAGGGTGTCGCCCGCGTACATCCGTGTAATCAAGGATATGTACGAGGGAGGGCGGACGCGTGTTAGGACACCAGGATGGGTCTCTAACGACTTTGCTGTTAATATGGGCCTACATCAGGGCTCCGCCCTAAGCCCGTTTCTTTTCACTTTAGTTTTGGATGAACTCACGAGAGGAATCCAGAACGAGGTGCCTTGGTGCATGTTATTTCCAGATGACATCGTTCTTATCGATGTGACCAGGCATGGGGTGAATGACAAGTTGGAGAGTTAGAGTCATACGCTGGAAGCTAGGAGTTTTCGATTAAGTAGATAAAAAACGAAATACCTCTATTGCTGTTTCAGTGGTAGGATAGAAGAGGGGGGAGAAATCACTCTGGATGGGAGGGTGATACCAAAGGTTGCTAAATTTAAGTATCTGGGCTCGATCATCCAACAAAATGGGGACATTGACGAGGATATTAGCCAGCGGATAAGAGTGGGTTGGCAAAAGTAGAAGTCAGCGTCAGGGGTACTGTGTGACAAGAGAGTGCCCCTAGGATTGAAAGGCAAAGTCTATCGGATGGTAGTTAGACCGGCTGTTCTCTATGGATCGAAGTGTTGGCCTTTAAAGAAGACGCAGGCCCAAAGGTTGATGGTAGCTGATATGAGAATGATCAGGTGGATATGTGGTTTTATGAGATTGGACAGAATTAGGAATGGAGTAATTAGGAGCTTAGCTGAAGTGGCCCCCATAGAGGAGAAGATGAGGAAATTGAGGCTCAGATGGTTCGACCATGTAAAGAGGAGAAGTGTGACCGCCCCAGTGCGGAGGTGCGAAATGATCGTCCCCCCCGGTGGAAAGAGAGGGAGGGGTAGACCGAAGAATAGCCTAGAGGAAGTGGTTAGAGAGGACCTGAGAGTTGCCGGTCTGACGGAGGACATGGCTCAAGATAGGAGGTTGTGGCGGGATAGGATTAAGGTCTCTGATTGTAGGGGACTGGCCGCGTAGGTGGTATTAGCTTCGGTGGGGTGGGGCGGGTAGGGTTTTGGTGTGCTTGTCTGCAGGTCGTGCTTTTCTGGGATGTAACGGCATCTAGCGCCCCTAGTTGGTTGAGGTATGTCTCTACTCCTTGTTTATTTTGCTCTCCGGCACATTTTTTCCTCCTTGGTTTTTGGTTTGCAATCGTTTTCTCTATAAACCTTTTCATTTAAAAAAAAAAGAACTGTTTTGTGGGTTTTAAGGAATCAACCTCCCTATGGGTAGGAATACCGGTAGGGGTAAGGTTGCCTACAACTGGATCTCCCCATACCCTGCGAAAGCGGGACCCATACTAGGAGTTGTTGTTGTTGCTGCTGTTGAAAAGGAAAGGGTCACCATTGACCTAGTTAGCTAAAATGCAGATTTCAGCACAATAGTAGATTCAGGTCATTGATTAAGAATCAGAACGCCACACTAGCTCTATCAAAGCACTCCATAACTAATTAATATACATGATTAGACCTTGCAAAAACTGACCCGACCAAAACCCACATGAAAATTTTGGTTTTTGAACATGATTTTTCCGATCCAAACTTTATATCCTTATTTTTATCTTTTTCTTTAATTTATCCCTCTTAAAACTAGTGGTTATTCAGTGCATGTTCTTGTCAACCTATCATAAGTACTATCATAAGCATTCAACAACTTTCAGCACAATTCAGCATCACTCAGCACAATTCAGCATAATTCAACACTGTAAAGTACTTATTGAAAATACCTAGTTATATTTTCTTCAAGCATTCAGCATGTTTCAGCGTGTTGGCATAATTCAGCATGTTTCACTAATAAACACCAATAAGTATTCCCCATAAGTTGAAAAAAACATGCCCTCATTATATCGAATCATTTAGAAAGATATTATATAATTATCGCATTTTTCGCAAATTAAACAGCAATATCCCTTCTTTCCCAAATTCATTCTCATAAAATAACATTATATACAACTATTAAATTAGACAATTTTAAAAATGGATATGAAATGGCGTGAAATAATTATCAGGTCTTAAGAAAACCAATTGAAAATAAGACAAATATTTAAAATGTGCATACCATTATATTTTTAATGAAGTGAATATGTCTCATCATATTTTAAATAGTGTTACTTGTAATAATCTAAAATTTTGATGTCACAATTAAAAGATAATTGTAATATCTTGGACTTCTTCAATGTCATTTCATTTGGTTTCCATTTTAGTTGTTCTCAAACTATGATGTCAATATTAAGCAACTCGCCAACCTGTGTTTGTGTTATGATCGGCCTACTAAAAAGTGTATTTGATTAGAAAATGGTAACTTAGTTAACGAAAATATCGAATTATTAGAAGGATTATTGGCAGCTTTGATCCGTTAACATGCTTTAGACATGTTGGCCCATAAATGACCGCCCCATTATTAACCCTATTTAAATATCTAACCGACCCACCCAACCTAAAGCGAACTCAGCTCTTTGTCCAGCCATACATGATGTTCATAATTCATAATGAAAAGTTAGAATAATAGAAATGTTTTTTTAGAAAATTACTATTATAATGCCTTTTATCAAATACGGACAATTTTAAGTAATAAATATGCAGAGTTTTTAGTTTTGACAAAAGAGAAATAACTCATAGAAAAGGCACTCTAGACCCATTGGTCGACCCGAAACCCATAAGACCGAAATACGCCAACCCATATTTTACCCGATCCCAAAATACACCCAACCTGTATTTTACCTGAGCCTGAATATACCCAACCCGTATTCAACCCGTCAGTCCGCCCAAACTCCCAGGTATATAACATGATGGTTGTCTGAGTTGCCACTCGATGATCACATACTTTATCTACAAAATGGTTCACCCTAAGCAGTCATTACAATGGAAGTCAGAACTCAGACCATCAAAATAAATTTGTCATACAGAAAGTGAAGTTCAGCATCATCGAAAATTGATAAGTTTACATTTAAAAAGTAATCAAGCAAAAGAACCCAATTTTTGTGCTTTCCACTGTTCTGTTGTCGGTCTTCACAATGAGAGGTATTCATAAAACTGACATTTCTATTTTGAACTACCTACCCCAATACTAGAATCTTTGACATTCCAAAATCCAATAAACCCCACTTAAACTTTTTAGTTCCAATCAGAAATCCACCACGGTGATAGAGAATCACTAATCTGTCACTGATATAACTAAGTAATTGAATTTTACCAGCCCAGTCCTAATCTGCTAAAATAGTGCACCAATAGCTAAATGCCCATATTACTGACATGGATCCAATCCACTAAATACTAATGCCAATCGACTTAGCAAGCAAGGCCTTAATTTTTCCAACCAATTCATCCTCCATCAGATTTACTTCAATGCAGGGCAGCAGAATGAGATCAACAACAGGCAAACAAATGTCGCCTCTAGCATCTCCTACTTCAAAGATTGCATCAATCAAATCGCATCATAGACAACTAGAATAACTACACGTCACGCAAATTTCTCAAAGATTCTGAATCAAAAAGCACTCTATCAAACAAAGGGGCAAAGAATCAAACACATCACTGCGAATAACGCAACTTTTTGAAATTCGTACACTCAAATAATCCCAAAAAAATAAAGGGAAAAAGGAAACTCACCGAGGCAGCGGAGCCATAAAATCCGAATTAGATCCAGATTAATTCAATAAGGGACTCCCAACAAACCCCTAAATTCACAGGCAAAAACACCACTATTTCTGTCCCCCCCCCCCCCCCCGGTGGCTTCTGAGGTGTGATCAACTTTGTTGCTGTGCTTGTCTACTGAAGCGTTCCTTCTCTCTCTTGTTTCTCTCTCTAGAGGTTGTCGTTCCCCGTTGGGGAGTTGTTTTCAGGGTCATATACGCACTGAGGAATAAAAAGACACAAGCAACCGTAGCCCATCTGTCACTCATGCAATGATGCCGCACATGAATATGAACATGAATATGAATATGAAACGGTAGGATAGCATTGTTGTTTCATCAAAGCATCTGATCCCGGAATTTGCCCCTTTTTATTTTCTGTCTCTGCTAAAATATTTAAGGCATCACTGAATTTCCCCCCTTTTTCTTTTCTGTTACTATTAAAATATTTCAGGTTGGCATTTTTTTATTTGAAATTTGAAAATTTTTTGGATTTTGCTTGCTTTTATAACGAAATTTTGCAAACGTGATTTACACACGCTCAGAAAAAAGAATGGGGGAAAAGGGAGAGAAGCATCGTTGAAAGTGGCTTACTGATTTTGACTAATGAATGGGTGTGGAATCTTAATAATGTAGTTTGGTATGAATTGCACCTGTGATTATTTTAATGTCAGAGAATCAGATGTGATAAAAAAAAAAATATATATATATATATATATATATATTTATATATGTACACACACATATATGTGCGTGTGTATATATATATATATGTGTGTGTGTGTATGTATATGTGTGTATGTATATACATATACATATATATGTATATGCATATGTATATATGTATATATGTATATTATATATATGTACATATATATATATATATTGATGTTTGAAGAAGGAAAGTAAATGAAATTGAGTAGTGCACGATAAAAGTTGGGCTAAGTGTACTACATTCCTAAGAGGATATGTTTTAATTAATATAAGTTTGTTCAAATTGTTTGATGATTATTTTTTTTGAATAAAATCTCAAGTTTGAGTATTATGAATAAAAAAATATTTCACTAAAAAATTCTACATTTTTATGACATAACACTAGCTTAATTCTATTAAATGGAGAATCAAAGGTCACAAGTTGATATACTTTAAGAACTAATCTGTACAGTCATTTCTCAGTTCTAATTTCTCCATTTTCTCAAGGGTTTTTTTTTTTTAATTTTTAACCGTAAGACATATAAATTTGGTGATAGTTAAGTTCTACCCATAAGAACTGATATTGTTCGTCCTTTAATTTTTTTAAAATATAATTAGATATTAGAATATATACAAAAAAAAAGGTCTTATAGAGACGGAATCAGCGACGGAAAATAGCCAATCAGCGATGGAAATTTTAAATCAGCGACGGAACTGGGGAGTCGCAATATGGGTCGTCGCTGAGGATTCCGCGACGGAAATTTGTAGTTCGTCGATAGGTGGTGACGAAATAGGCGACGGACAGCACAATTTGACGCGAACAAAAACCTCACCAGATGGCGACAGGCAAGGGCAATTAGTCGCCATCAGCGACGGATCCAGCGATGGAATTTTCGTCATTGATGGGGACAGATCCTTATTTCTGTCACCATCTGCAGATTTTTTTTAAAAAATTTCATTTTTTGTCGCCTATCCGTCGCTATTTTTGGGCTTTTTAATAAAAAGTTTGTATTTTGAAGAACCCCAAATACAATGCATTTGTTTTTCTGCAAAAAAAAAATACTTCAAAAATATTGAAGAACCCATTCTATACAACGGCTTCACTCGAAGCATTCCCAACAATTCCCAATTCACAAACAACTCAAACATCACATTTGAAACCAAAATAACCCAAGTGTGTCATCACCATATATCACATACAACCCAATTCACAAAATAAAGCTACAGTAGTTATCAACATTGCCACACATAGGCATCAAAGAAGTAGAGGCAATGCAAATACATGCACATATGGAAGAAGCAGGCAATAGAGAGAGGAGAAGAAATAAGCAACTCATGATTAGGGATCAATCATCAAGATCACACTCGTCGTCCACGACCTCATCCTCATTCTCTTCATCATGCTGTGGATGGGTAGCGACGACATGTTGCGATCCCGAACTGGAGGCTTGTTGCGTTTAGAAGAAAGCCTGCATTTACTGATTTATACTCAGCACAATTTGTCTCAGCATTTGGTTGGACTCCTCTAGACTCTTATATCTCTCCATCATCGTCCGATACATCTCAACTTGTGCGGTGAGCTCACTCCCCATGGTGGTCACCCTCTCTCTCAAATCATGTAACCGCTGCTGAGATACAGTCGCACCTGTACCTGCTAAAAATCATGTGTATGTAGTAAGAATGTTGTGAAAATAACGTAACTTAACCTAAAATGACGTTGTGGACAGTTTTCACTTCAACAACTGAAATTAAAGTTAAAGTTTAGTATACCGGCTCACTAAGAGGGACTAAAGTAGGGGGATTCCCTGATGTTGACAGCCTCATCTCCAATGCCATAAATACGTCCCTTTTTGTTTGTGTAGGCCTTCACCCACAACTCATTTGGGTTTGGAAGCAGTTGAGATGGATCTTGAGAGTTGTCCTGTGAGGTCCCTCGAATGATTTTCTGCATTTCTTGCTCAAAGGACTCCTATAATATCACAACATTTGCAAAGCATCAAATGTGTTAGTTGTAAGGAAAATATACGAATCATAACGTAAGATTAATTGTCGAGAATAACTTACGCAGGTTCGTTGTGATTTCATATCAATCCAAGGTTCATCTGGTTTGCCTCTAAGTCTACGAGTGCAGGCGACCAACTCAACAATGGTGGGATCTGTCCCAAGTTCTTCCCTCTACATGCAAATTAAACAAATTCAGGAAAACACATTAAACACCACAAGGAAACAAATAAATCAAACAATATTGTAAGATTTACGGTTTGATATCAGACACCTCCTATGCTCATGCGTAGGGATCGAGCCGCATGTATAAAGAGATGGTCCAAGACTTTGGGGATCACCAAGCCGATTTTTCTAGACTTTTTCACAAAATTTTTGTTGTGATTCATTTGCCCAATGCTCTTGGAGTCCTTTCCATACCTCATCACCAAGCCACTTAGGCTTCTTGTTGTGCTTTCTTGCTTTGCCAAGGAAGTCCCTCAAACGTGCATTGCCTATGTTTTCAAAATTCTTCCTAATGCGGTTCTCATAGATAGGATCCCAAGTGAACGGTTTCTGCACATTAGGAAACGACACACTCATCAAATAATGTCTTACAAATGAATCGGAGCCTCGTAAGAAGTCTTAATATATAGTCACTTTACTTATCTTGGACTCTCCAAACCATATATCTTGAACATGTCTAGGCACTTTTCCCCAAGTAGGCCAAGATGCATCATACTTATCTTGGAAGATATGAGAAATCCTACTAACAGCACCGTCATTTGGAATGAACCTAATGCAGTAAAAAACATCAAATTAACACGACACTATGCTAGATAATTGCAATGACAAACACATAACAATAGTTCACTTACCCGTTACCATCTGGCACAATAACTGTTTTTTGTTTGTGTGCTTCCCTGACTAAGTTGCGGATCAGCACATCCAGTTCTAACGTTTTGTTGGGACTGGTAGGAGTAAGGATCGACGGGTTGGGGAATGGAGGTGCTAGTGGTGGTAAAAGTTGTATTACTTGCAATGTTATGTGCAAATTGTTGGCCAATAAATGGCGGAGTAAGGGTGTATGGCATACGAGGAGGTACCTGCCCCATAGGAATATTCCCAAATGAGTTAGGATTGTTCCTAATGCACCTGACATGTGAGGGGTTTGGGAGAAAGGTGAACCAGTATCCATTGTAGTAGGATGTTTGTTAGAACTCCTACGTCCTCTTCCTCGACCTCGAGTAGAGGATTTCCCTCGAAGTGGGGTGGAATCTATACTTGAAATGGTTCACAACAAACACAAATACAAATAACGATAGTACATAGCAACAAATTAATTACACAATACAATAGGTAGAACAGCAAATACATACGAACACATATAATACAAGTATATGAGTACATATGTGGGTTACAAAACTAAGTAATGAACTACACAATGTTTTGTAAGCATTTAATTGTCTGATTCATCTTCATCAGCATCATCATCACTATTCTCATCATCATCATCATCATCGTCTTCATCATCATATAAATGTATATCTCCCCTTTCTTCATCTGTTTCATTCCCATCATCCCACTCACCCTCTTCATCATTATCATCCCCTTCTGCCTCATCTATGTCGTCATTCACTTGAATAAATGAAAAATCTAAATTATCATTAACGTCTTCCGATGGTACACTTTCATCCACTAATGACGTGGGGATAACATCATTCATAGGTTCACTAAGTGTCATCATCACCATTTGTTGGTAAGTAATAGGTAGAGTGTACTGCACATCCACCCTGGCTCTTGGCTTGGTTGGTATGACAACAAGCTAATTGGCTCTATCCCTTAAGTAATCTAGATATGTCATGAAGTATACTTTTGATATCGTGTTTGGAAAGATGAATGGATCATACTTTCTGTACCTCCTTGTGCGATGAACCCCAACAAGTTTGCTTAGTTTATGAGGTCGTGGCTTAAGATTCAATGTGGGATCAAACCACTCACAATTAAACAGTACACATCTTTTCAATGGTTCACCCACATACTGTAGTTGGATGATATCTTTCAGTACGCCACAATAATCATTTTCAGTATCACCTTCCCCAGTCCCACATACACTAACACCACAATTATACGTTTTTTTTCCCCAACGCTGCGGGGCTTCCGCGTGGAATTTAAATCTATTAACTCTATATGCAGTTGTAACACCCCCGACCCCTAGGGTCGAGAGCGTTGCATTTACTTAACTTTCTATTAAATTCTTGGGACGAAACGGACAGAGTTTCCCCTAAAAACTGACCGTTTCCAGGCTAAAAGTCTTACAATAAACCCCTACAAATCAACAGAAGCATAAAACATTTAAAAAAAGCTCAACGGCTACATGCCGGAGTTCATAATTCAATAAGCCACTCGCTCGGAGTACACCAAACAGAATAATTCATTAATAAAGAATAAATGAAAGATACAACTCAACGGTTCACACAACCGGAGTATTGGGGTTTATATCCCAAAACATAACTAACTTTAACGAAGAAGACATCTAATTAATTAGATGGTTGGCTCATACAGCCATACAGAGCGACCTTCATACCATATGCATTATCTGAACTAGAATAATTGTTTACAAACGTTTGCAAACTAAGAATACTTTTCATAACTTCATTAAGGATGTAAGTAGGCACACATGACACTTTGCAAGTGAGAATAAATTCCATCTTGACATAGCTGACTCAACTTCTTCCTATCAGAAAGAAAATCTAGGGGCAAAAAGGGGAAAGAGTAGTGGGATGAGCAACCACACGCTTAGTGAGTGTCCCAGACCCCCTTAAAACCAAAACCGTTGCAGGTAATAATATCTTTAATAGTCACGTATCATATGTTCATATTTTACTATCATATTAGGCATTCATAAAATTCCTATGGAATGATCACTAAGCATAAACTTCATTTTAACCACTCAAACATATTTCTAGGTCCCTGAATGTCTAAGTTCCTTTACTAACAAGCAATTAAGCACGTAAGTATGAAATCTCATTCATATGATATGCACATAAGATTATCTCTTTTCATAATCATACTATTCTTGGCATTTCATTTACACGATATACATAAGGTACACACACAAATTTCAAGTTTCATTCAAATCTCATTCATAGGGTGTGCATGAAATATGCTCGTAAGACTTTCTTTTTTTAATAATCGTATCCTACTTAGCATCTCATTCATAAGTTATACTGGGAATATGCACATGTATCTTTCTTTCTTCTTGTGAAAACACTTTACTTAACCTTACTTAAAATCTCATTCACATTTCATTCATAAGAAAAGCATAGAACATACACAGAAAGCTTTCTTCTTATCTTGAAAACACTTTGCTTAGCCTCTTGAGGCCTATAAAAACTCTTTCCTTAGCCTCTTTGAGGCTCATTTTCATTAAAGGAAATCTCTTTCGTATTGGTCGCATAATGACCCTTATAAATTTTTCACATGTCATTCAACTGGCCTCTTAATGGCCCTTGAAACTTTCTTTCTTCTGAAATACTTAAAATGGTAAAATGCTAACTGCTTTTCTTTGCTTATTAGAAAAATACATCTAGTATAAGATCATTACAGGATGCTGATTGGGAGAGATCTATTCTCAACCCCATAGTGAGACCTAACGCTCACGCTTAAGCTCTTACTCCCGGGACGGCTACATATAACGTATCGGACCATTACCCTCGCCAGGGTCTTCTAGGGTCTCCTAGTACCAGGACTTATCCCCTATGCTAATATCATTCATAACATATTGTCCGAAATACATTATCTTAGCCAATTGAAAGCGTATGGGCCATAACGGCTGATAATTTTGCTGCCTCTCACAGCGAAATCCTTTTTCGTACATCGCACTTTCTTTTTAATCAAATTCTTTAGGGATTCCCCCATTCAAGCGAGTTCACTCCCAAAATGAAGTTTGTATAGCTAAAATAGGCCATTGGTTGCTAATAATCATGGCTACTATTGTTTTGAAACACGAGAAACATCCTTTTTCAAAACAACACCTCTACACGCATAATGTATCATAATAACATAAAAGGGGAGGGATTTGCACATAATACATTCAAGCACTCCATAATCATTTCAACAACACAATGAGCCACACACGGCCTCGCAATCTATACGATTGTGGTAATCACAATCCAGACTCCCTCCTTACATAGCAACCGACCACAGGTCCTCGAACTACTCATAGTTTTACCTCAAACCATCCAACTGCCATCTCGATTTCAATTTCACAATTTAGTATTCTAATCATCATGATATACTGAAAAGCGATATGTAAACTTATGTAACTTATCAATGCTTAACTTACCGATTAAACAAATAACAATTAGCAATGTGCTGCAACCAATGGTTATAACCATATACACACACACACACACACACACACATATATAGACATTCATTCGACCTTAACTTGAAACGAATGCTTAGTAAGCTAAGTTAAACTAACCAAGCATGAAACATAATTACATTCATGTATTGCAGTTAAGGGGGGATAAACATGCTCAGCTCGCCATTCAAATGCTATTTCCAATGCTATTTCATAAGCGTAATTCAACTAAATAGACAAATAACGGTTCGAGACGTTCATTCATCGTTTTAAAGTTACATTTCAAGCCTAATTAAGCCATTTAAGCATAATACGATTCTAGACGTTCATTTATTACATCGAAGTCATTATTCAAATCTAAATAAGCCACTTAAACGTAACATAATACGATTCAAGGCGTTCGTTTATTTACGTCGAAGTTACTATTTGAACCTAATTGAGCCATTTAAACATAATGCATTTCAAGGCATTTTACTATTTGAACCTAATTGAGCCATTTAAACATAATGCATTTCAAGGCATTCGTTTATTACGTCGAAGTTACTATTTGAACCTAATTGAGCCCTTTAAACATAATGCATTTCAAGGCATTCGTTTATTATATCGAAGTTACTATTCGAACCTAATTAAGCCATTTAAGCATAATACAAATCAAGGCATTCGTTTATTATACCGATATTACTATTCGAACCTATTTAAGTCATTTAAACATAATACAATTCAAAGCATTCGTTTAGTACATCGAAGTTACCATTCAAGTCAAATTTCAGGCATGTATCAAGTGAATTCACTTGAATCGATTCTAAACATGCATAACTCATTTCGAACTAAACCTTCAGCATATTCTGACGTATGATCAGTTTAATTCTAAACATGTTTACGGCCGCCTAAACATGCGTACTCTAAACTGAATTCAGTCGAAAAAAAGCATGCATAATCAGTCATCATATTCTCAATTAATCTAACTAATTCTAATTTGATAGGCATCACAACTTAAGGGCTAAAACGTTTTCGAAATTAGTAATACTTAGGAGGCGCGAAACACCCACCTGGACTCCAAACTAGAGGACCCGATTCCTGGGCTAATTGGGGATATTTGAAGCTAAATTTCAAGCCTCCTAATTCGCTGCCCAACATCATCTTCGAACTAGCCTCACCGGCCCGTTCCTAGCCCCTTTTCGGACTGCCTTCGTCGCCGGAGACACACCCGACCGCCGCTTTGTCACTGGCGCTCTCTCCCTATCTCTCTTTCGCCCTCTCTGGTGGTCGGTTTCAAGGGCCACGGCGGCGTGGTGCTTGGATTTTCGAACCCTAACCTCCAGACCCTCGTAGCACGTGACCCTCGGCCCGAACCCGCTATTGTCAACGTCGCGAACCCACCGGTCACTGTCGCGCCTGCCGCCGGCCTACTCTCTGGCTCTCTCTCGCCCTCTCCCTCTCTCTCTTTTCGTGTGGTAGTTGCTGGGGAGGAGGGTCATGAGTAGCTTGAAGAAGATCCCCCCTTTTCGTGTTTTTGCTGAGAACGAGAAGGGGCTCGGCCCCTTATGCTCCTTTTTCTTTTTTTTTTGGGTTTTGTTTTGGGTTTAAAAGCTCAGTCAACTAAAATCACCAATCCAATCTCGTACCTCTTATTCTAAACCCAATCGTTAATACAATCGCTCATCGATCATTCATTCCCAAATACGTCAAGGTTCGATTTTAATAAACCTCGAAACTAATTCTAAGGTTAACAACCTACTCGCATTCGGGAAACGACTAAATAAATCGAATAACAACTAAATTAAACTATCGATATAATTTAAGGGCACAAATAGCGTGAATTAACTTTAAAATTAATAATAGCAATCATAATTCTTTTTAATAAAATTATCGTTCATATAAGCGCATCAGTAATAATTTTACTCGTATAGGTAATAAAAAAACGATTTTATAACATAGAAGGTAAGGCAGCCACGTTATTGTAAACAAAGAAGGCGGGCCTTACAGCAGTCCACATTGACACATTTCTATTAGGCTTCGCAGCTAATTGTGTCAAGTACCAATGTTTACGACTGTCGAATAGTTGAATGTATTGCACTTAAGATAACACACAATGTGGTTTTCGTTAATACATTGACCTCCCTTGTGTCGTAATACTTATTACTAAAGAAGTTCAGTTACTTACATTTTGACTAAACCAATTTACGAAATGAGTTTCAATGATAGTGTCAACATCAGCATCAGTAAGATGGGGTTGTGCGTTTCCGACTCGTTCTGTAAAAATTCTGCGCAATTGTATTTTGAAGAAAGTAAACAACACCGTCTTTTGGGAAATATGAACGTATGGATAACGTACTATGTCAACAGAACATTCACCTAATATAAGGCTTAACTTCATTACAACTTAGTAGCACATGAAGATGTGCAGCAATATATTCAGCATCTGTGAGATACCTTGATCTTTTCTTCCCAATAGCGATCCCTTGCGGTTCAAACACGGAGAGAGTTTGGAAATGACTATTTTGTTCACTGCTATCCTCATTCCTTCAACATCTACTGCACATAGAAGGCACATTAGAGCCGAAGTAATAGGAGGCAAAGAACGTCCTTTCCGCTTCTAAGTAAGCTTCCGTTATTGATCCTTCAGGATACGCTTGTTGTTTAATCCTTCTCTTCAACCGACCGAAGTACCTAACATATTAATATTAAGTAATTCTTGTAAACACCTGCATACATTCCCAAGTTTTATAAATCTAATTTAAATTAATATAATCTATGTTACCGCTCAAATGGATACATCCGTCGATACTGGACAGGACCACCAAGTTATGCCTCTTCTACCAAATGCACCAGTAACTGCTCCATCACGTTAAAGAAGCCTGGAGAAAATATCATCTCCAACTTACAGAGAATAATGGTAATGTTCCAATGCATTTCCTCAAGCACATCCTCCCACAGTGTTGTGGAGCATAAATTCTTAAAGAACTTACTTAACTCAATTAGAGGTCTCAACACATCATCCGAGAGAGCACCAAATGCAGTATAGGCAACAGCGTCTCCATGAATACATGACAATCATGACTTGAACATCCATCATAATGTTAATGATATTCTCACAGAAGTTCTTCTCTGTGTGCATCACATTTAAATTGTGACGGAGCAATTGGTATTGCCAGTAAGGCAACTCTTAGAATATGCTCTTCTTTGTCCAGTTATGTTCATTCTCCTTAAATCCCGGTATTTGAAAGTCACCATCTGTCGTTACCATTTGGTAGTGTTCCTTCTCAGCATAAAGTTGTTCCCTACTTATGCAGTGAGGAGGACCCCTATTAACAGTTCTGCCTTTTATAAATGAAGTTATGTTTCTCCTAAATGCATGATTCCTTGGTAAGAAATACGGATAACAATTGAACCACGAGAATTTACCTCCATTCCTGAGTCTCAAAGCCTTCTGCTGTGTTATACATACTGGACATGCCAATTGACCACTAGGGCTCCACGCAGATAACATCCCATACGCCGGGAAATCATTGATGGTCCACATAAATATAGCTTTCATTTGAAATGTTGTAGATATGTCATACGTTTCAATCCCAACATCCTCCAACTCCTTCAACTCATCAATAAGCAGTTGTAAATATACATCTATTTTGTTCTTGGGATTTTTAGGGTCGGGGATTACACAAGTGAGGAACATAAATGGTGTGATCATAAACATTTCAGGGGGACGGTTATAAGGTGCAACCACCACAGGTCAAATGGAATAAGATCTTGAGGACAATGTGTAAGGATTAAATCCATTAACACATGAACTAAGTCTAACATTTCGAGACTCCGCAGCAAAATCGAGATACTCGTTATCGAAATATTGCACCATCTGATGGATGACATAAAACACTTTCCTCCCCGCCGATGTTTATAATGTCATCGCATATACTCTACCGTGCTTTTTGATGCATACAACCTCTATAGTCGAGGTTTCAATAGCAAGTAATGCATCATTGCATATGGCAATGGCCTTTGATTCCTTTGCTGCGACCTTTGGCTCTTCCATCTTGAATGCCCGCAAAACTTGCATGTATCGAGGTTTAGAGTCCTCCTTAAAAAAGAGTATACATCCTTTACGGAAACTATCAATGTGTATCACATCGTTGTCGAGATCTTTAGCAAGCTTTTTCGTCTGGCCATAGTTGTTTGGCATGCGATTGTTAGGAGGACACATTTCTTTCATTAACTGAACAACTTTATTGAAACAGTTTTGTGGCATTTTATAATTAGACTTGATACTCAATAGCTGAACAGCAGTAGAGAGCTCACTGTAAGTTGAACAACCATCATATAAGGGCTGTTGAGCAGCTTGAACCATATCATAGAATGGTTCTTGAGAACTACTTCCCTTCTGAACCCTTACATTTTCATTTGCCAACATGGCATCACCAATCATGGACTCCATATGATCTACGTAGCATTCATTATGGGCATAATTTGTATGACTTGAACCACCAGCTTCGCCCATTTCTCTAGTAGAATATCCAAAATTATATTGTTGAGGTTCTACTTCTCTATGACTTATCCAATACCAATATCTTTTTACAAAGCCCTTATACAAAAGTGCATCTTTACCTCATCGGGTATTAACTACACTCTATTTTTACATTTCGAACATGGACATCTATATTTCCCCCCAGTTTGGAAGTCTGATTGCCTACGTACAAATGCATCAAATTGATTTATACCATTTAAAAATTCTTCTGTGTAACAATTACGATCAGGTAATAATCTATTATACATCAACGAATGATGTGGTGGGCCACTCATATTCTGTTTAAGCAACAATATTCATAAAAGTCGTTGAATTAGTATTAATTTCAATTTGTACTAAAAATATTTTCTAATGCAAAATACAATAATTAGTTAACATAACTTTGGTAAGAGATCATTTTAAGGTCACACACATTTTAATCTTTTTCTTGTTTTTCTAATATTTCACTTCAACACAAGAGATAGAAAAGCCTCAAATGCAACAGATAGATTGATTATAAGAGGATACATGCGTCTTAGAGACTCATCTTTTAATATCCTAATATTTGCACATTGATATGACTAATTAAGATAAACTTGCAAAATATATAATTATTTAATGTCATGAGCATTGATGAGCACTTCAATTCTATAATATAATTAAAAGAAATAAGATATAACTAATAAGTGATTGCTAAGTGTCAAACCAATGTATAATCACTCAATTTTAAGTATCATTATATAGATTTGTTTACTAAAAAATATATATAATTAAGTACATTATATTAGCATTAATTTCAATTCACAGTAAACCCTTGCAAATCACTCACTATAGCTCCCACTAATTTCACACAATTCCTACACACATATTTCAACTTTTGCAAATTACCCACTACAACTCCTACAAATTTTCACATAATTACTTCACATAAATTTTTATTTCTGCCAAATTTTCTCTTACAAATAAAACTACTAATCTCATACAATCCTAAACCCTCAATTATAATAATGCATAATTTCAACCAAATTGAATCAATTACTCAATACATATCTAACAATTCAACATAAACATACACTAACAACACATTTTCGACTACCAAAACCATAATTTATAGTGGTTAAAACTAAATCTAGAGTTAGAAAATTTACCCAAATGAGGCTAGAAATTGGGGAAGAAGGCGGCAGGCGGCGGCACAATGGGTACCGGTGGCGTGATCGGCAGCGACTAGGGGCAGTGGCGGAGGCGTGGGGCTGGTGGTGGGCCGGCGGCGGGGGGCTGCACTCTTCTTTCTCGCTGACGCTCTCTCTCTCCCCTCTCGATGACACTCGCGAAATGGAGCAAAAGAAACCATATCTGGTTTCTTTAAAACAATGTGGTGACGGACGGCGATGGAATTTCTATTGCCACCTTGAAAAATAAATTTTCAAGGTTGTGTGGCGACGGAAATTTCATCACCACTTAAAAAAATTAATCTTTTTTTTTTAAGCGACTGATATTCCATCACCAAATACTGTTTATGCACTTCAGCGATGGAATTTCTATCGCCACTTCATTCCAGATTCTGTTTTTAATTTTTTCCTACTATCGCCGCCATTTCTATTGGAAATTTATTTCGTCGCCTATTTTCGTCGTTAATTTGCTCTTTTTTAGTAATGAATATCTAATAAATCAATCAAAAGTATTCCAAATTTATAGTCAATTATTTTTATAAGACAAAAAAGACTCATCACAAAAAAAAATTCTTTTATTTTAGAAGTTTCTACAATGTTCCTCAACAAAACAAACGAGTGTGTTTATAAAAAATATGAAGATCATTCAAGCTAGAAGATTGTTCATACCTGACTTCTAATAAGCAATGTTTTTAGAACTAGTATGTTAGGGAACAACATAATCAAGATAACTGGTTGTCACAATAATCAAGTTGGTTTAGCCAATTAACTTTTCTAATGATTGATAATTTTTTGGTTTAGAGACTATTATACTTAATTATTAGTTGTAAATATACAATCATAAAGTCCGTAAGTAGATTTAAATGAAAGTTTCTAAAGCAAAGCTAATACTACATGTCACAATTAGAGAGCCTTGGTAAACTTCGTAAATTAAACCATGACCTAAGCTCCTTGCTAATCTAATCTCTAACCTATGTAATTAATTACAATTATAAATTCTAATAAAAAGAACTATTCAAGAGTTACATTGACATAATTAATTTCAAATATAATAATTGAAATAAAATAGTTATTAACTAAAATAAAATAGCTTCTATAAAATCGTTGATTATTATAACTTTTGACAATGTGAAAAATTTTTAACAAAAAAAGGATTGTTGTAAATAGTTAAAACTCTAGTATAAAAAAGAGTTCACATTTTCACAAAATTTTTAGAAAGTAAAAACTAAAATTCTCGTTGCATCCATACATAATAGTCAATGATTGTTAGTAGTCAAGTTGCTACGGGACTAACTTGTCGCACGTGATCAAAAGTTAGTTTGTTATATTCAAATAGATGTCAATCACATAACCTACAACTATAAAGTTAGATTCTCGATAACGCCGAAAACAAATTATAAACTTAAAGATATTGTCAAATTATAACTACATTTTAAATGTAAAATTTGTAAGGTATTCTTGTAGTTACGAAAACTAAGATATATCACGCTAGATGGGGTGGATAGAATGATCATCAAAAACCCTACTTAACTACAAAATCTAAGTAACATTGAAGCAAAGTTAACCAAAGTAAGCATAGAAGAGCTTTAGAAGCAGCGAAATAATCAAAGACTTAAAGATACAGTTTGGAGCAAAATATATATCCAAAAACTAAAGTGGAACATAACACAAGTATTTGTTAACGATGTTGACTCTTCCATATAGGATTAGTCACTGCCTAATGTCTCCTTCCTCAGGATTTGAACAATTCCACGTCTCATTCACACAAGGCTTTTCTTGCATCTTGAGTAAAGTCACGCTTTTCATTCTAATACACGTTGGTGCTTGTTGGGGTCAGGCACTAGTTCTTATGAGTACTTCCAAGGCTAGCCACTTGATCTCACAGACATTCCTTTTTATCTCCACTCAACTAATTTCTTCTGGTTGAGTCACTCATTAAGTGTGACTCACTTAACACTTGCTATCCAAGCAAGTTCTCCCAATCTTAATTGTTAGAATTCTCTTATAAGAGGCTTTTTTAAGAAGAGAGAGTACAAGAAAAACAATGAATAATAAGAGTACAGCTAAGTGCTTATCACAATATGTTCAATTCTTGTTTTTCTTCTTGCTTCATCTCTTCTTTTTATAGACTTGCAACTTTAATATGGCCGCTACAAATAACTTGGATAGACAAGTATTCATTCAATCGCACTAAGCATTGCAATGATTTCGTAGTTTGTACACTACCACTTTAGAATATGTTGGACCTTCTCTTGGACAAAATCTTCATTTGACTCTTGTTTGACTCTATCTAGACAGCAGAATCATCATTATACTGTTGCCATTCTCACTCCATTCAATTAAGCAAACCATATAATATATTTTAAAGATATTTCAAAAAATAATTTCCACAAATAAAGCATACTTTATTAATTAACCAAATCATCTAATAAATAAGGATATCATCTTGAGAGAAATATATCAATCACATGGAATCAATTAAACATAAAATATCTCAAGATCTGCGATCAAAATATTTCAAGGGTACTTTCAAAATATAACAAAAGCATGCTTTCAGGAATAATTAAGCAATCAAATCAAGCATGATTTTAAGCTAAGAAAATAAACAGTATTCCCATAATATTTCAAGCGTATTTAACATAGTTAACATACCTTTACCAAATTTATATGAACAGACTTTGACAATACATTATCAAAGCTCATAAAAACTTACATAAGCAAAGTTAGTTCATAGTAGTACCTTAAGCACATGTAAAGAAATATATAAATCCAATCTTTCTAGGACATGATATGCATTAAGTAAGTCATAGTCGCAATATGTTTCACCAAAGCTAGAGTAACTTTGATAGAACTAACTCTCGAGGCGTGCATATATTGTATATCAACCTATCAATCTCATGTAAAGAAGATATGCATCTAGCTACGTAATAGCTTGTATATTAACAACACATAAAATATCCACATATTCCACGTATATCGACTCACTTTCATACACATTAAACATGACACTTTGAATAATATTTGCAATATATCAACTCACTCAAGTACATTCATAATGACCTTTTGCCTTCTATCAAAATATATTAAATATAATCAAGACAACAATCTACCCCTTTTTTTATGAAAATCAAAACCATAAACACATAATAAGTTTTTCATAATCTCTCCCTTCTTGGATTTCATAAAAAATGTCATTTAAGTAGGAGAAATAAAAATTAGAAAGAAAACAATATTGATGGTTGTAGCTTTATATCTCGAGTAACTTCATGTGTTGAGTAGCTTTATGTCTCGACATTGATGATTATATGGCTACAACAAACTAAGTGATGGTTGTAGTTCTATGTTTCCAGTAGTTTCTTTGTCTACTAATAATGAGAAAGACGAAAGAGGGGTCACAATGAGTGGTCCGTAGGGAGTACATATTGTAACAGTTGATTTATTGTTGGCTTTTGGTTTTTAGTAATTGGTTCATAGGTATACCTGTAGTTCTAATATATAACTTAATGGCAATAGCACATGTAACAATAGGGATTTTAGACGCCGATAATTCGACCTTGGAGACTTTAGATAGGAATAATTTGACCTTAAAAAATTAGCACTCAATTCGTTGATCTTCGGATCATTTATTTTTAATATGCTAATTTCAAGTCAAGAATACTTTCATTGGTCAATTAGGTCACATAATAGTTTTGTATGATGGTATTGAAAGGTTACAAACAAGATTGCCAGAATCGAACGGGTGAATGAACCGGTAAGGTTAGTGGGTCAATGGTCGGATCAGTCTAGCCGGTTAGACCGGATAAAACCATTTTATCATATTTTATTAAATTATGAATAATTTGTTATTTATATCAGTAAATTCTGAACTTAAATAGGTAGAAAACTTTAATAAGTATTATCATGAATATTTAAATTAGGATGTTTTAGTAATAAATGAGTAATAAATTTCTTAAATTCCAAAGCTTTTTATGAATTTCCTTGTGAGTAACAAAAATACAATTATTTAATTTGATCAAAAATCGATGATGAAGTAGACAATTTTTTGGATTGCTAATATGTAATCAATTAATAAAAGGATTCAATGGATAGGGAGGAAAATTTTAATGAATAACAAATAGATATAAATTTGCAAGTGACCATTTATATTTAGCAAGAGTTGTGTTGCTCACTTGGCAGGACACCCAAGAAGAACTTTAAAGTAGGCAAAAGGGTCAGGGGTTTGAAGTTACTTCATAACACATTGTAATTTTTTAATGGTACCAAAAACAAATAAAGATAGGGGAAGGTCTTGAACCGGTTGAACTAGCCTGTCCAGTCCGGTTCGGTTCTGGTAACCTTGGTTACAAACATGTGTTATCCACGTGTGATAAACAAGGCAACAAGTTATCGATATAATTATAGTGGTTGTCACTGTACGACAACCACCACAATTAAGTAAATCTAAACCATATATTTGTTTTTCCACGATCTAAACCGTTGATTTTTTTTGTTTTTAAAAGAGAAAAAATATATTATAAAAACCACAAAACATTTATAAATTTGTAGTAAAATTTATATTTGTAAGGCTTGTTTGGATTTTGTTATGATGAACATTAGTGTTCAAAATTTTTCTAACTACAAGCAATTTTTCCGGTGACTATTCAATTTTTCCGGCGACCATTGATATTTTTCGGCGACCATTCAATCGTTCCGACAACAAGTAAAAATAATGGGCAATAAAAATCCAGCAACAAGGTTGAACACTAATGTTCATCATAACAAAATCGAAACAAGCCTTACAAATATAAATTTTACTCCAAATTTATAAATTTTTTATGATTTTTATAATATTTTTTTTGCTCATTTATAAACAAAAAAAATCAACGGTTTAGATCGTGGGAAAAAAAAATACGGTCCAGATTTACTTAATTGTGACGGTTGTCGTACAGTGACAACCACTACAACTTTTTGCAAAAGTTATAGTGTTTGTCACTATATGACAACCACCACAATTTATTAAATCTAGCACGTACATTTGGAATAAATTGATATTAACTGTTGATTTTATTTTTGTTTTTGAATATTAAATAATGCATTGTCAAAATCAGAAAATATATCTAAATATTGATAAAGTTAATTTCAATATGATATTATTTGGTTGTTCTCCAATTACACATTTCGGACGACCAGTACTTATCTGGTGACGAGTTTTTCGGCGACAACGAGGTTTCTGTCCCGACGACAACCAAGTCTTCCGGCGACCACCACAACCACCAAATCACTCTCTTCCGCTCAACCTCCACCATTATTTCCGGTGTGAAGCTCAGTTGTAGCAAATGTCCTCCTCCCACACCTTGGTCGCATATTTATAGTGGTATCCTGGCCACTATCATGGCCCTTCTGTCCTGTACTCTGTCATTGCCAGTGCTGGCAATGTTCCGGCCATTATCGGGGCCTTGGCGGCGAAAAGCTAAGGCATGTTTTTCGTACTTTTTTTCTTATTTTTTTACTGGGAAGATATTATCACTAAAAGTTGGTAAAAACAACAGTATGGGCCTTTGGGCTAGGTGGATGGCTTGTAGTTATTTGATTGCAGCTGTCCTTGGTTCAAATCTCCTTGTCATTTTCTTTTTACGAACATGAAGGTAAATATTTACCTTTTTTTATAGAATGAAGGGGTTGGGTTTCCTCAATTACAACTTAAAAAAGGAAAATATTAAGAGAAAATTTAAAGTGTGAAAACAACAATTAGTTTAAAAATTTTGTTTCAAAAAAAAAAAACAGAATATCAAAAAATGTAGATATTTTGATTCAAAAAACAAAAAAACAAAGAGACTAACATAGATTTTCTTAAAAACGTAAATATTGAGCCTCCGCATTCCTTAAAAAGGATGACATGGAGATTTGAATCCAGGGCAGCTGCAATATCAAATAAGTACAGGCTAGCCACTCAGCCCCACCGTTGTGCTATTTTTTCCACCAACTTTTTAATACATTAGCGAGTAAAAAATTTTTTAAAAAAGCCCGAAAGACAAGCCCTAGCTTTCCGCCGCCACGGCCCCGACAATGGCCGGAACATTGCCGTCACCAGTAATGACAGATTATATGACAAAAGTCCCACGATAATGGTCGATTGGCTGGGGCACCAGATAAATACGCCACCAAGGTGAGGGAGAAGGACATTAGCTACTACTATTGACTATGCGGAGAGCTTCACGCCGGAAACAATGGTGGAGGTTCGTCGGAAGAAAGCGATTTGGTGGTTGTGGTGGTCGTTGGAAGCCTTGGTTGTCGCCGGAACCAAAACCTTCGTTGTCACCGGAAAACTCGTCACCGGAAAATTACTTGTCACAGGAAATGTGTAATTGGAGAATAACCAAACAATGCCATATTAAAATTAATTTTACCAATATTTAGATATATTTTCTGATTTTTACAATATACTTTTTAATATTCAAAAATAAAAATAAAGTCAACGAGTATGATCATTTATTCTAAATGTACGCTTTAGATTTTAGAAATTGTGGTGGTTGTCATATAGCGACAACCACTATAACTGCACTCTAAATTTGTCACATCTCAAATTGGTCAGTAAAAGTGTCCATGGGTCAATGGTGTCACAAATAAAATAATTACCTTCTTTAGAAATTAATGAGGTGGTGGCTTACTTATCACACGAGAATATCATCAACACATGATAACTAAGTTAGAGTGCAGTTATAGTGGCTGTCACCATATGATGACCACCATAATTGAAACAATCTCAAGACTTCATTTGTCTTTGATTGATTTTCATCGTTAATTTTATATTTGTTATTAAATAATTAAAAATAAACTATAAAAACCACAAAATATATGTAAATATTGATAAAAATAATTTTTGTATGACATTGTTTGGGTACTCATTAATTATATTGGAAACACAAACTTCATAGTTGCAAAGGAAAAAAAAGCAAAACAATTTTCCAATGACCTCTATGGTCGGCGACTATTTTCCAGCGACAACGGCATACAACATCTCTCTGTTCAACAGTGACCACCGACTCCCAATCCCTCTATTCCTCTCACTTGGACTGGCTTCGTTACCAACGTCTGGGCTTGAAGTTGTGGCAACGAAACACCATTTTTACCAACAAGAAGCTCGCTGGAAAGCAGTGGAAGGTATGTCGTATGAAGCAGGCTGTTATCTCACATCTCTCTCATGTCCAGTGTACAGCATGATGGCCAAGATCTCGGCAGCAACGTCCAACATCACGGCCAGTTCCGGCCATTGTTCCGGTGAAAGGAATGGCAGCAGCTGGTTTTGTCGAAGTCCGGCGACATTTTGCTTTAGAGGGGGTTTTTTTTTTAAATTTTTCATTGCAATATATAATGTACTTATAATAGAGCTGATACTTAGAATCACAAAAGTGGGCATGGCTAGGCGGTTGGTTATGTTTGTGCACATCCAATGTCATGGGTTCAATTTTGGGCAATTGCTTTTTTCGTATGTGGTCACGGAAAATTGTTTGCTTTCATTTCGCAGGGGAATGGGTATGTTTACAAATTAAGACAGATTCATAGCCAACCTGAGGTACGTTGTTTGCTTTCGTTTTGCAAGGGAATGGGTATGTTTAGGCACAAATCTTGTCACAATCCAATGACCTGCATCTTTAATCCATTTGAATCAAATTTCAGCCATGCAATCAAATCGAGTTAACTCTTTTGGCTTCCTTTTCCTATCATAGTTTTACAGAAACTTTTGAAGACGGAAACCCTCTACAGAACATTTCAATATTTTGGAAGTAGGATGCCCATTGGTTTTACTCTTTCATGCGGTTTTTTCCAAAACTCCGAAACCTTTCAATTTTGCATACATTTTATAAAATTCACAACATAAATCCAAACATTTCAATATTACTTTCCTCATGTCCCTTACAGTGAAATCTTCAAGTTTCTTTCCAAATGATGCCCACAAATTTTCATCATCCAAATCCTTAATTATTGTAACTCCAAAATCTAAACAAGAACTGTCATCATCTTCGCCACTTTCATGGTGTAACTCTTCCAAATGTACGCTAGTCTCTTCATGACCCACAATCATGATATGCTACATGACAAAATTTGGAAAATACAAATATTAAGGGACTAATTAAAAGATTTATAGGATTGAAAGATTAAAAATAAAGGCAAAACTAACTTATATATAAACAACAAAACAAAACAACTATATCTGATATCAAATCTATAATTTCTAACTACAATTATTAACAATGTTATCAATCTATATTAATGCCAAAAACAAAAAAAAAACCTATGATATGAATATTTCCATAATATTTCACTCAAACAAAGAGGGTACCTTAACAACAAATGGACACACGCAGGTCTAATTCTACTTAAAAACCATGATATGAATATTTCATAATACTCTGAAACCGATATGTTAACAACAAATAAAAACACACAAGTTTAATTCTACTTAAAGCTCAATCAAAGCCCATTGGTTCTACTCTTTCATGCGGTTTTCCCAAAACTCTGAAACCTTTCAATTTTGCATACATTTTATAAAATTCACAACATAAATCCAAAGATTTGAATATTACTTTTCTCATGTCTCTTATGGTGAAATCTTCAAGTTTCTTTCCAAATGATGCCCACAAATTTTCATCATCCAAATCTTTAATTATTGCAACTCCAAAATCTAAACAAGTACTGTCATCATCTTCGCCACTTTCATGGTGTAACTCTTCAAAATGTAAGCTAGTCTCTTCATGACTCACAATCATGATGTGCAACATGACAAAATTAGGAAAATACAAATATTAAGGGACTAATTAAAAGATTTATAGGATTGAGAGATTAAAAATAAAGGCAAAACTAACTTCTATATAAATAATAAAACAAAACAATTATAACTGATATCAAATCTATAATTTCTAACTACAATTATTAACAATGTTATCAATCTATACTAATGCCAAAAAGGAAAAAAAAACTATGATATGAATATTTCCATAATATTTCACTCAAACAAAGAGGGTACCTTAACAACAACTGGACACACGCAAGTCTAATTCTACTTAAAAACTATGATATGAATATTTCATAATACGTTGAAACCGATATGTTAACAACAAATTAAAACGCACAAGTTTAATTCTATTTAAAGTTCAATCAAAACTGATAAGATTGCACAAAAAAAGAGAAATAAAACTTCATGAATTTTACATATTGTCAAGACCACAACAACAAAACAATTTAAACCTACTAATTACATTTTTAATTATCAACTACGAGATTGAATGTTAACATACCAATTTCAGAAGTTTCAGAATATCGGTGTTCATTGATTTTATCAAAGATCTGCTAAGTAGGAGAAGACATTGAGTGACTTTATGAAGGAGATTGATGACTAACAGTTGATGGGGAAATAAAGTCTTTGAAACAAATTTATAGAATTAGGGGATTATGGTTTCTTGAACTAGGACTTTATCAAAGATTTAAAGTGTGAACACAATAACAAATTGCAAATAAATAAGGTAATTATTTATTTTAAAGCCGGCAAACATAGAAAAGTCACCTCACAATTAACAAAAATAATTTGTCTTGACCACATACGAAAAAAGCAATTGCCCAGAATCAAACCCACAACATCGGACACATACAAACATGACCAACCACCCAACCATACCCACTTTTGTGATTCTAAGTATCAGCTCTATTATAAGTACATTACATATTGCAATCAAAAATATAAAAAAAAAACCCTCCAAAATAGAATGTCAGCGGACTTCGACGAACTTAGCCGCCACCATTCCTCTCGCCGGAACAATGGCCGGCACTGGCCGTGATGTTGGACGTCACTGCCGAGATCTCAGCTGTCAGGAGGTATGCTGTGCACGAGAGAGAGGTGAGAGGATGCACTGTTTCATATGACATGCCTTCCATTACTTTCCGGCGAGCTTCTTGCCGGTAAAAATGGTGTTTCGCCGCCACAAGTTCAAGCGCCGACGTTGGTGATGAAGCTAGTCCAATTGAGAGGAAGAGAGGGATGAGGAGTCTCTGGTCACCGTTGAAGACAAAGATGTTGTATGTCATTATCGCCGGAAAATAGTTGCTGGCCATGGAGGTCACCGGAAAATTGTTTTGCTTTTTTTCCGTTTGGAACTATGAAGTTTGTGTCTCCAATATAGTTAATGAGTACCCAAACAATGTCATACAAAAATTATTTTTATCAATATTTGTACATATTTTGTGATTTTTATAATTCATTTTTAATTATTTAATAACAAATATAAAATCAACGGTGAAGATCAATCAAAGACAAATGAACGCTCGAGATTATTTTAATTGTGGTGGTCGTCATACGGTGGCAACCACTATAACTTTTTGCATTAAGTTAACACACCATCAAGTTGAGATGCCAAAGACCTCCATAAGTTAGAACAGTAGCCATCAAATTTAAAGGTCGTATAATCCTCATTCAAGAGCCCCAAAGGTCAGATTATAATGTCCAAAAACTCAGCATGTCAAATTTAGGATGTTGAGGATAAGAATGTATTTAGGATAAGAATGTAAGTTAGAATGTTAGCCTTCAAATTTAAAGGTCGTATAATCCTTAATCAAGTAGATATTGAGGAGGATAAGTTGCTAGACTTTTTAATTAAACAAAGAATGAAAGGAATAGTGAAATTTGAATAGAGTGAGATTAGGGTAATGTTAGCAATACAAACTCAGCATGATAGGACAAAGCTGCAGATCAAAAACCATCATGCTGAAATGAACTAGAAGTTGAAAGCTTAGGAAACCATGAAAAGCATCATAGGTGTAGGTATTAATATTAAAATTGGGGTGCCCATTTTTGGCAAAGAGCATTGCTAGAGCTCACCAAAGTAATTTCCTATGCTACCATTAGGTATGGTTTTAATCAACATGATATTATACAATATAGTCTACGTACAAGTGGAAAAATCTACAATTTCTTTATTTAATGTACATAATAACAAAGGCCACCTAATTTGTTGAGGAAGCACCCTCATTTGCATTTAATCAAGCTATGAATGTTGTTCAGAAGAACACAACTAAAGGGTAAGATGAGCTTTGCTGTAGAAATGGTTAGCTCCACTTCCACTGGAAACTAAAGGACATAGTAATTTATACAAAAAAGAAAATGGGGATATATAGTAATAACAATATCAAGAAGAACAGTGTTGTGGAGGGGAGGAAAGTCAGCATCCACTTAAAAATCGACAAATAACTTTTTAGAAGCGAAAAAGTGAAGGTGATAGTTCCATGTCTAGCAAAAGGCTCTGATAGATACGAGATAAGGCAATTGATAAAGACATTTTCATTATCTACTAAAGGAGAAGTCTAAGTAAGAATCATCCGTATGTTAGAAGATAGGTGCAAAACTTAAAAACAAAAGTTAAAGGGATGTAGGAAGTTGTAAAAAGAGGTATGACGACCTATTTCAAGCAATGAGATGATTAAAGAATGCAACATAGTACTTCTTTAAAAATTCCAAATGGTAAGGTTGAAATGCTCAACATGGATAATAAATTATTTGAATGTGAATGTTTTCAACCAAGTCGTTATATTGTGTTCAAATCACGTGTAATGCAATTCCTTAGGGATTTTTTTTTTTGTTTTTGGCATTGACATATTTTCATGTTTGTTTGAATTAATTTGTTGTAGCTATGTCTTCTTCATAAACTTCTTAAAGTTTTTGTGCTTATATACTCATTCAATGTTGTAATGTAGAATGGGCAAAGAAGAATGTGTCACTCACATTCTTATCCTAAATATATTAAAGCAATTTCTATCAAAGCCACTGCCATATTACTAAGAAGAGTAGGTGGGGAAATTGGGGCACAATTTCTGTAAATAATGTTACGTGGCTACCACCTTGAAATATGTTCACGATAATTGTATGTTAAAGAGACATGCTTTTCATGCATCTTGTTGTGGAGAAAGACTCACTCAAACAAGGTCATTCTGTAGTAGAATAATTATGCATTACTTTCTTCATATTATCAAGAGAAGTTCGTTATCAAGACATATCAGAAAAGCTTCAGTATTCCTTATATTAATACATAAATTTAATGCTAAAGTTTTAAAAGGTCCAGTGGAATTGTTGATTGATGTTTTAAGCCTGATCAAAGTCAAGGTTAAGTGTGTTCCCAAATTGCCAACAAACAGCTAAACTAAACATTTAAGATATTACTTCACTTGTAATAGCTAATATTCTAAACTAATGGAAATGATGCACAATCTTATTATTTAAATTGCTTATTTAGATTTGTAGTGGAGCTTTAGCCATGATAAATATGGAAACTAGAATATGAGATGAGGGGCACTCAGTTTTTTTGAGGTCGTAAAAGGGGAAAGAATTAGAGTGTGTACGATGGTTGTGTGCGCATTTGAATGTAACATTTAGAGGTGCCCATGATTTAGCTTTATTATAAGGAAGTTTTCTTTTATCTAAGTTCAATTTCTGTTATCATTTTCCAATGTTAAAAATTTGTTTGTGTCTTATCATCCTATTGTAATTAACCACCATATATGGTTGGACAAAGACTAATACATTGATTGTGGACATCCAAATACTACTAGATTGTAATAGCCCGAATTAGATTGATAATCATAATTAGTTTAAATAATGATTAAGTTAATCAAGTCCACCGCGTGAACACTTCAATTTTTCATTTACCAGTGTTTGTTTTACTGATCTTAGATGATGTTAGAGGTCTTAATGCAAGACACCATATCTATATATGTAAAGCAGTAACAAGAGAATTCTATCCAGATTTAAAAGGTGTTAGTAAATATTTTGGCACGTACATATGCAAAACATGTAAATGCATAATATGAATTTTATAAATAAGATAAATAGCTAAACTCAAGAAGAAGATAATGATAATAATAAAAAAATAAGCAAGAATCAATGCTACGAAATAAAATAAATTGTTGATGTAATAACCCTTGAATATTTTGAAGATAGTATTGTGTTATATTCCAAATGATAAAAAAAATAATAATAGCAACAAAATCTTTATATAACAAATGCTAAAATAGATAGAGTACTCACAATTGAGGAATTCTCAAATATTGCATGCAGAGTGATTTGTAGAGTTTCACTATATAGCAACCGTGGATTTAAACTCGACAGTAAATCATAACCTTTCAATTATTTACATTATTTTAAATTTTAAAACAGTTAGAAATTAATTTGATTTTAAATTTTGAAATGCATAAAAATTTATTGGTCTCCCAGGTCCCAGGATCGAAACATGGCTCTGATAGAATAGTTGTTTCCCTGTCCTCCTTTGTTTTTTTGCTCTTCAAATAGCAACCGTGAATTTAAACTTGACAGTAAATTCTGACCTTTCAATTATTCACATTATCTTAAATTCTAAAATAGTTAGAAATTAATTTGAGTTTAAATTTTAAAATTCATAAAAATTCACGGGTCTCACAGGTCCCAGGATCCAAACTTGGCTCTGACAGAAGAGTTACTTTCCTGCCCTCCTTTGTTTTTTTGCTCTTCAAATAGCAACCGTGGATTTAAACTCGATAGTAAATTCTGATCTTTCAATTATTTATATTATTTTAAATTTTAAAATAGTTAGAAATTAATTTGATTTTAAATTTTAAAATTCATAAAAATGCACAGGTCTTACAGGTCCCAAGATCGAAACCTGGCTCTGATAGAAGAGTTGCCTCCCTGCCCTCTGTTTTTTTTGCTCTTCAAATAGCAACCGTTGATTTAAACTTGACAGTCAATCTTGACCTTTTAATTAGTCATATTATTTTAAATTTTAAAACAGTTAGAAATTAATTTGATTTTAAATTTTAAAATTCATAAAAATTCAAAAGTCTCACAAGTCCCAGGATCGAAACATGACTCTGACAGAGGAGTTGCTTCCCTACCCTCCTTTATTTTTTTGCTCTTCAAATAGCAACCGCAGATTTATACTCGACAGTGAATCCTGACCTTTTAATTATTCACATTATTTTAAATTTTAAAATAGTTAGAAATTAATTTGATTTTAAATTTTAAAATTCACAAAAATTCACAGGTCTCATAGTCTCAAGATCGAAATCTCGCTCTGACAGAAGAGTTGCTTCCCTGCCCTCCTTTGTTTTTTTGCTCTTTAATTTTTTTTTATTTTTTTCCCGGACAGGGTCCCAGGATCGAAATATGAGTCTGATAGAAGAATTGCTTCCTTGTCTTCCTTTGGTTTTTCGCTCTTCAATTTTTTTTATTGTTTTCTCCTATTTATGTTTGTCTACAACTTAAGAAAAAGCGTGAAATAAGATATGCTTACTATGAAGCTTGCCAATAAGGGTTGAACTAATTCTCTCCACATACTTACTCTTTCATTGATTAATACTATGGCCAATGCCCTTACGATGTAAGATTTTTAATACAAAGCAAAAGTTAATCTTGTCAACGTTATAGCACATAGTAAAAGAATTATACATACAACTTTATAAGATAAGTGTAAAAATGGATGGTAGCTTAAGAATACTTCTCTCCCTCAATCCAAGCTTCTCATTGCTTCCATCAAAATACTCAAAATAGTTAGAAGTTAATTTGATTTTAAATTTTAAAATTCATAAAAATTTACTAACTGATATCCCCACATTTCCCTACTCTCCCATGACACCCTCTCTATTGTCATTAACCATCTAAAATTACATTCCCGTGAAGAGAGGAACGGAAAATGTGGATACACGGGACGGTTTTCAGTGGGGAAAACCCCCAAAAAAAAAAAATTTCATTATCATTTTTTTTGGAGCAGATCAGAATTAATTAGCGATCTTAATATGTCATAACTTACATCATTAATTTATTTTTACATACGGTATGTAAAGTATATCATATGATCATAAACTTTTATTTTACATTTCTTTTTTTGTTTTTTGGGAAAACTACATTTCATCGATGAAGTATATTATATATGTGTGTGTGTGTGTGTGTGTGTGTGTGTGTGTGTGTGTATATATATATATATATTGTATGTATACATATATGTGTGTGTGTGTGTGTGTGTGTATATATATATATATATGTATATATATATATATGTATATGTATACATATATATATGTGTGTGTGTGTGTGTGTGCGCGCGCGCGCGCGCGCGCGTGTGTATATACGTACATACATACTTATATGTATATAGATTGAAGGTTTTTTTGGGGGGGGGAAGAGAGAGACAGATGGATGAGAGAGAAGGCGGAGATGAGAAATAGAGAGAATCATCACCATTTTCTTCCTCTCTAGGTACAATCCCTCATCCAAATTTCGCAATTTAACTCTCATCCCCTTGATTTTTCGGCGAGTTTGGTCTCGAAAGCAGTCCGACCGGCTTCGGCCGATGTGGTGTCATCTTGCTTGGAGCAGGCTGGTGGTCTGATGGTGGAACCGGCGATTCATTGGGACGTTGACGATTGGGATTTCGCCAGTGACGTGGATAATGGTTTGATCGTGGATCGGATCGAAGGGGGAAATCCGAGGGTGGTGTTTGGACCGGAGCCGAGTATCCAGAAGGCAATGAATGCTACATCTGAACTGAATCGTGCACTTAAAAAATAATTTCTCTCTTTAACTATCTGAATATTTTTTTTGGTTTAATTGACTGGAGATATATTACATTATTAATTGTCGTTTGTTGTTTTATTGTTCGCCATTTAGTCATTTGTTTGAAAGTTCTAATTCTGATTTCTGATCATATTTATGGCACACTATAGGACTATTACTATATGGGTAAAAAATTATAAAAATCCTAAGTCTATTCAAGTGACAGTCAACTTATCTTTTTAATAATATTTTTTAAAGGTTTATTTTATTGGATACCATGCAAAAGCACGAGTTTATTTTATTAGGCATCGAGAAAAGGCTATATGGTATATTTTAATTTTCTTTATCAACATTGTAGTTGCTAAGTAATGGAAGTTTACTTATAGTAGAAATTTAGATTGTATTAAGTCTATTCAAGTGATGGTCGACTTATCTTTTTAATAATATTTTTTAAAGGTTTATTTTATTAGGCACTGTAGTACGGGTTTATTTTATTAGGCATCGAGAAAGGGCTATGTGGTATATTTTAATTTTCTTTCTCAATATTGTAGTAGCTATGTAATGGAAATTTACTTATAGTAGAAGTTTAGATTGTGCTATTCCAAATCATAATTACTAATGGTGTATAGTGTTGAAATAAGCAACAATATTTTATATGTTTTGTAGCTGAAATGAGCATCAATATTTTACATGTTTTGATGTTGAAATGAGCTAGCATATTCTACATTTAATCAATTTTTAATAATTAATGTATTTTATTTTTTCAAAAAAAGGGAAAATTTGAAAAATATTGATTTTCTATCTGGCGTTTATAATCCAAATTCAATGCAAAGAAATATATTTTTCAATGTTAAGTAAAACTTTAATTTTGAAAAACTTAAATTAAAATATAATAAGCGTCTAACTTCCTGTAAGGATAAATTTGATAAATATTAATTAGTACACACTATTAATTTCTACACATATACAACATAAGAGTCTTTGTTATTGATTTTTAAATTTTTAATTTATTTTTTTAAAAAATATATCTTAAATTTAAATGTTCCGTGCATAGCACGGGTTCACACTAGTTATAATAAATACAAACTAAAATAAAGATAAATATTAGTTTTGGCAATAGAAGAGAGAAAATTTAAAATCATCCTTCCCCCTTTCTTCCAAAAACCATATACAAACATACAACCTCCACCCCATGATTCCTCCCCCCTCCCCATCAATAGTAGTGGCCGCCGCCACCATCCAGCCACCAATGCCACCGTCATTGCCAACCATGCTGCCACAATCCTCTCTCTTCTTCTCTCTCCTTTTGTATTTGTGAGAAGGCTAGGAATCCTCCAATGGTTGTTGAACCAATACACATCATCAAGTTCCAATAAGGGAGATAAAGGTTAAGATATGTTTGTTGCCTACACCCTTGCAAAATTCAAATATTTCATATGAAGATAATCAAATATCATTTTAGTATGGCAATATTTCATAATGTGTTTTGCCACATAATAAAATGAGCCCGCCTAATTTATCAACATATGCTTATGCATATACGTATTTATAGATATACATATCATTTCAACGAAGTTATTTCGGCCGACCAGACTTTTCGATCAGTCTGGGTATGCAATATGGAAGGCGAAATCATGCAATCGTGAATACCAATAATAAGGGCTCAAGCATACAAATAATAAGAATATGACAACAATTTTATTTATTCATTATATCCCTCTTTATTTTGAAATGAAATGAATTAAAATGTACATGCTCACAAATTATCATTAAGCCAATTTTTTTTAGAGTAAAGGAGTAAATGTATTGAGCTTTGGCTCACCTTCAAAATGTTTTTCTTGTTTTCTGTTTTAGGAAGGGTATCTCTTTCACTATTTAGACAAAAGAAAAACAAGAAGCAACCTTTGAAGTTTCTGACACATTTTTTGAGTGCTAGCGGCACAGTGACAATCCCTTGTGTCCATGTCCCATGGTTTCAACATCATAAATATAGGGGAACGGTTATAACTTGCCCAATGTAACATCAAAAGTATTTAGACTTTCATTGCAGTATGATTAACTAATGCGTAATGTCTAGAGGCCAAGTACTTGTGAGTATAACTAAAACCTTATGGATGTATGGCTTACCTTAGATCATGTTTTGGTGGATTGGTTGGTAATGCATCTTAACTTGTCCTATAAGCCCTGCTCTCATGGGTGGCGATATTGCTCATATCCCCTATTTATTCTGCTGCACTAGCCACTAATCAGTTGATTAAATTAGCCTGATATATTGGGTATGGAGTTAAGGTTTACATGGATATTTAGCCATTTTAAAGAAAAGTGTGTTTGATATTACATACAATCCAAAAGATGATGTGCACCATAAGGGATTAAGGAGATGTTTAAACATTCACACTCCTAATTTATGAATGACTGTTGAGTGATCATTTGGGGTGTTAAAGGTAATATAAAATAAACTGGGCAATATAGAGGACTAACCTCCTCCTTTTCTCTTCTATCTTTGAAAAACCCTAGCATCTTTCCTCTCTTTCTTGTTTGTTAGCGGTTGTGATTGGTTTTTTGCCAATGATAAGGCCTAATGTCTACGTTATTTATGAATTTTGTAGTAATTCTTCTCATATTCATTCTCTATTTGTGAGAGTATCTCTATACCTTTTTTTGGTGGGTGGTAATATCAAGTGCGGAGGTGGAAAATTTTATTAGGGGGACCAAAAAATATTACACCTTTTTAGGGAAGAAACAAGAAGATAGTGTATGGTTTTAACTTTTTAGTGGGTGCCTACTATTCTAGGTGTAGAATTATGAGTCTCGTTAAAGGTTCAAATCTCTTATGCCTAATTTTCTGCACCTCCTTGTACTAGAAAAATGTCCGTGTATCTTATATATATGTGCAAATGGTTTCAATTTGCGCTTGAAAGCTCAAATTAAACATCAAAACAAAAAATAGTATTTCATATTCATAAAAATAGAAAAGAAAACCAAGCTAGTTAATAGCATATATTGAAAAAGAACAAACTCTTACATGTAGATGATTGTTGAAATGAAAAAGGCTAATAAAAATTAAAAATAAAAATGTTATTTGGATGTATATATTGTCAACGACAAAGAAACAAAACCAATTTAGTTATTAGGAATAGAAAAAAAATTTATTAAAAATACCTAATTAAAGGTTATAATTGAAGCCAACAAATTGGCTACACGCTCAGAAATGAGATGTATATAAACCATAAATAGAATTACAAACATTGCCCCTAGCAAATTTCGAACCCACAACATCTCCAGTCCACTTGCAAAGTGAGACAAGTTTGACAGGGGCCAAGCCACCATGCCAACCATCTTTGCATGCTCTTCTTTCATCTCTTATATTACTGGTAAAATTCATAGGGGGGGCTGTGGCCCTCGCCAGCCCCCTTCAAATCCCCCCGAGTGGTATGATCTCTCACTCTCAGAACGATTCTGTCATGCCATTTGTTTTGCTTGCTTGGGATCAAATGATTAGTTGATTAGTAAGATCAGTCTTCAATGGACATCAACTCCTCAAATACGAAATATAAGAGCAGAAATCTTTCTGATGGAAAATGCCTACAAGATTTATGGATCTCTTGGTTGGACGGTGCATTAAAAAAAATCATGACTGAGCAGAAAAAGAGTGCTTAGAAATATGTTAATTAATTTTTCTGAGTGAGAGCTTTGTCTTGTTATTTTAGTTATACATTTGTTTAAGTAGGATGTCTATTATAGGCAACTTTCAATTAATGAATTCATCATTTACATTTAAAAAAAAAAGATATTGGACATGATGATTTCTCAATGTCTCACATTAAAAAAGAATAGCAGATTTGAAGTATTGTCTTACCTTGCAAAATGCACAATCTTATTCATCTGACCTACTCCTAGCTGAAATATTTGATGTTAGCTTATTTGATGAACGTATTAAACATAAGTAAATTTCATCACGGATCATCTAGGTATAGGTTAATATTTTTTTGAACTGACTAATTTGGGTAAATATGTTTAGATCCATTTAAGTTTGGGCAAATATTTTCTGGAACCAAAAGTGACCAAACTTAACTTTTTAAATTACACCAAGTATCTTAAGTTTTTAAAATTTTTCATTTTTGACCTCAATCCTTAAAAACTTACTTTCGAAAATTTTAAGTTTGTCCATGTGATATTCTTCTCATAACTACCAATTGAAACCTCTTTCATCTGGTATTAGAGCCAAGTGACCAAAAATAATTAAGATAATTAATTATTAATTAAGCTAACTAACTGTGTTTAATGGTTGAATCATCATCTACTTGTCCTGCTCCTTATTCACATGTTGTGCACACTCTAGAAGGATCCACTTTAATAGCACCTTAATTAAACTATATCATTGACACATTTTTAGAATAAAAATATAATTAACAAACATTAAGACTGAAGTTAAGGAGATAAAAAACAATTGTCAATAATCCATATTTCTTTAATTAGTGAAGTTAGACATAATGGAAAGTCTGATATAGGTATAAGTATTCTATTTCAATATAAATATCCTTTCTAAAACTTAAAAAAAAAATCCATTTCTTTAGTAGGACATAAAAATTGAAAAAGAGGTAGAAGAAAAATTCAACTAAACAATCATCAGAAAGGCCGAAAAAGAAGAAGAGGATGGAATGTAAGCAACATAATCTAGAATAGTTACTAATATGTTTTATAAAGAGCAAAATTCAAAAGAATTAAACAAAATTATGGGCGCAACAATAGACAAGCAAAAGTATTGTCTGATAATAATGAAGAGACAAATAATGTCCAGTTACTAGAAGAAATATATTAACAAATGAACTTGATTAAGCTAAAAGATAAAAATGTTGTTCCTTTAGATGAAATTAAGAGAAAATTGGATAAAAAATATGGTAAAATGGTAGCTCATGGTAAAATTAATAAAATTGGAGAAGAACTCAAAATGAACAAAATTGAATCTAATCTAGCTAGCAATGTTATTTCGAAACCTAAAAAGTTTTGTGAATTGTCTGAAAGAAATACCCATTTCATAAGACCTGGGTACATTCCAGTAGGATGTAAAACCAAATTTTTCTTTCGGTTCATTCTAAGAAAAACCACATCCTTTGAAGAGATTAATCTTATGCCAATTAATCAAATGGGATACATCTTAAATATCGATGGATCATCTAATTGAGAATAAATATTTAAGCATTGAAAAGGAGGAATGAATAGTGTCCTAAACTTGAATACCTCATGGTTTGCTGAAAATTTTCTAAATTATATCGAATATAGTTTTTTTAGCACTATAGCTGACTGGTATTGCTCATTAGATGAGGAATGTAAAAATGTAATGATGAAATATCAGCTGCTATGTTCAAAAAATTATGTAAAGAAATCAAAATTGGACTTATCAAAGCTAAGCGTGACTCTGAAGAAAAAGCAAGGGAATGGCAAAGAAACATTAATAATATAGAGTTGTGGGACATAAGATATCTAGAAAATTATGTTGGTGAATCTAGTCAATATTATTATAAAATTAGGCATAATGAAACCAATCGTGGTATGTTTTATGATAAATTACCTTCTCCGATCAATTCCAAATCAATGAAAAATACATTACATAGCTTGAAAGAGCATATATCATTGATACACTCGGAACTAGAATTTCTTATTCAGGAAAATAGGTAAAACGTATTTATCTCCAAAACAAGAAGAAAATGAAGGAATAATTTCTAGCATGTTGCGATACTCCTCATCAATGGGGAAATGAACTTAATAAGAGAAGACAATGAAAATTTTTTAAGAAAAGGAGCTTTAGCAAGCAAAGTAGAGAAAAATATAAACGAAAGTATTATAACAAGCCTAGTTCTGAAAGGAGTAGATTTTGTTAGAAAAGCCGCTTATTGTCCTGCAGAAAAGAAGAGTTAATGTAAGTGTTAGGCATGCAGAGAAGGAGGTCATTATGCAAACAAATGTAAAAATAGCAAGGACAATAAACTTATAAAAACATTGGGAAGTTTATATTATTTTGAGCTTAGTGAAGAAGGAATATAATATCTAGCCTTGAAAAACAACAAAGGAATTGTTAAAATAGTATTGGAAGATGAATATGAAGAAAGTGTTTATGAAAAAAACTAGTCATATGATGGAAAGTAGCTCAATTAGTTTTGGTGATCTTCAAAGAGAAAAATTTACGATAGATAATGAGAATAAAAACCTTAGAGCAGATTCGGTCCTTCCTATAATTCAGAAAGACATGATCTATAAAAAATTTGTCTTTCAACTAAAAAGTAAGTATGTATGAGAAATGATGGAGGGGATTTAGAGATAAAAACTATGAATATGATGCCGAAGAAGTCAACCTTATTAATTTTAAAAATATCCTTAAGCATAACAAGGATATAAAGTATAAGATGTCCATGTTGAAAGCGTCCAAGTTCATATTACTCCATTATAGTATTATAGCAAAGATATTGATTTTTATATTTTGCTTTCCAATATCATGCATACCAAATTTAATGATCAAATTATTATAGGGATTAAGACTAATTTGTGTAATGATTCAATGAGATTCAATTGCCAACCTAGACATTATGTGAGCCTTAAAGATGATTTTGTCAAAAACTTCATGTCCTTTAAGATTAAAATAGTTGGAATGGATATAAAGAGAGGATGTTATCAACTAAGGATATTTTGAAAAATAATCTATAAATTAGATAATACTATAAATCCAAAGACTAAGTTAACTATCATATAGGTAGAAAAATCTGAAAGTCCAACTCCTATGCAAAAAATTCGAAGGATAAAATTCAATCCATAGGAGATAAACATTGATAGGTCATGGATATCTAACTTTGTCAATCCCACAAAAATTAATAAGAAAAAAGTGATAAAAATTGATGAAAATGGGAAAATAACAATCAAATTCCAATCTATACAGCTATATATAAAATTGAGTGATTTTGCACATTTTTACCAAGTGTGGTGATAACTTTATTGGTTAGGTTATTAATTATAACTTTGTTAGTTGGGTTATTAATTACTATTTAAATTCATTTTGTGTGTTTTAGCATGCATGCAATTCTTTTTCTGTTTTCCTTTATGTGCTCCACAAGCCTTTTGTTCTTCTTCTTGATCAATTACTTAGAAATGTCATTCATAAACATTTACTTGCTTGTTAAAAATAGCACATGTGGAAACCTAAACAATTTAATAGATACAAAGATTATTTAACGGATAAAATAAATCTAAGATGATGAAAATAATATTATTGATGAATTAATTAGTTATAATTTTAGACATTAATATATTGTTAATCTCAACCCTTGCATCACAAGGGGAATGGTTCTAGTTATTAAAAAGCATGAGTGCAACAACAGAATAGGGAAAAAGTTATTCAATAGCTAAAGAAGATGATACAGTTAGTATAACTATTAAGATGAGTAGATGAGTTTTGAACCTGTATGACACAATATAGATCGAAGTAAGAGTTTAGATAGAGAAGTCATCAATTACAAAGCAAGGACCATTAGTGAACCAATTTATAAGAAAGAGTTAATCGAAAATATGACTATGCAGATATGTTATCAAGCCACCAATACTAATCTTAATGGTGTATGTTTAGATGGATATAATAGATATGAATTGTGTGCTTACATTGATAGTGATTGTTCTTTCTGTTTTGAAAAAAGATCTCTATTTCCAGAATTCATGTGGAAAAAAGCAAAGAATCCTTTATAAGTAAGAATGACCGATAATAGTATAATGAGCCATAATGAAGTCATAGAAGGATTATCCACAGAAATTAGAGGAGTCTAATGCAACTAGTTTTATGGGCTATTAATCAACTCTCCAATGTATGATTATTGGAAATAACTTTCAAAGGTTATATTCTCGATGCACATAAACCATAAGCCAAATCATATTTATAATAAATGGCCACTCGAATCCTATTGATAAATTAAATAAGGCATACACTCATTAGAATATTGAGTCTATATACAGCCAGCATGGTGATAAGGTAATCCCTGCATAACGTGAAGTAATACTAACTCACAACTAGAGCTATCTCTTAAAGAGCATATTGTGAACAAAAAGAGTAATTATGCAAAGAACTCTACTATGATAATCCCCTAAAATTTTGAGACAAAGATAAAACATTTGTAAAAATTACTTTACTAAATCCCAACACTGTTATCTGTATCAAACAAATGGTGTATATACACCAGGATATCTAAGAATTTAGTAAGCAAATCAAAGAACTATTGGATAAAGGATTAATAAGAAATAGTAAGAGTCTTCACACCAGTCCTGGCTTCATAGTGATAAATCATGCTGAAAAAAAAAAGAGAAAAAGCTAGAATGGTAATCAATTATAAAAAGCTTAATGATAATACTATCTTTGATGATTATTATATTCCTAACAAAATAATTGTTTTCAATAGAATTCAAGAAGCCTCTTGGTCATAAAAATAGATTGTAAACGTGGACATTGACAGATAAAAATAGATGAGAAAATCATTCCTTTAACTATTTTTAGTGCCCCTCAAGTACATTATGAATAGATAGTAATCTCATTTAGTCTTAAAAATGCACTTCAAATGTTTCAAAGAAGAATGAATAATATCTTCAAAGATCTTAATCACTATTGTTTAGTTTAGATCAATGATATTATTGTGTTTTTCAAGACCATAGAATGGCACAAAAACGATGTTCTAGCTATCATCCTTGTCTTTTTCAAGACCATAGAATGGCATAAAAACGATGTTCTAGCTGTCATCCAAAGATGCATTGATCATGTTATTTTTCTTGGTAAAAATAAGTGGATTTATTTTGAGCAAGAAATAGAGTTTTTAGGTCTGGAAATAAAAGTTGGACAAGTTAATTTACAAAAGCTATTCCCGAAAAAAATAAAAAATTTCCCTGAGAAGATTGAAGATACAAAGCAATTAGAATGGTTTGTTGGATGTCCTACTATGCTTCAGCTTTCATTAAAGATTTAGCTAAATTAGGGAAACCATTGCATTAGAAACTTAAGAAAGAAGTAAGTTGGACATAGACCCCTAGCGATTCAAAGATTGTTCAAAATTTCGAAAAAGTATGCAAAAATCTTCGTGTTTTTAATTTACCTAGTGAAGAAGATGATTTAATTCTTGAGACAGATGCGAACCATGAGCACTGGCATGCAGTACAAAATCAAAGAAAGGGAAAAACTATGCAAATACTGTAGTGAAAGTTTTAGTACATAGAATGCAACTATCCTACGCTTAGTCACAAGGGGAATTGAAAAGTTCTTAATCATTTTAGCCCTAAAACCTTTTCTTATTCAAACTAATTATAAAAGAGTACTTAGTTTGTGAAAAAAAATTTATCAAATATGCAAGTGCAAGGGTGACTGTTACGTTGCTAATTATGGGTTAGCCTATTTTCTTTCTCTATTTAACATATACAGGAATCAAAGAATTCTCTACATATAGTTTAACTCGTGAACTCACCAATAGTGATCATCATAGTAGAACTTCGGTCGGGACAGGAGAAATTTCAAAATGACATGCCGTTACTGCTAGAGCAAGTTTCTCCTTCTAATAGAATCTTTATGCGCATTTTGAAATTTCATACAAAAAGTAGATCATGCTTTGATTTGCTATCTTCTGCCTATCTAATAGTACAAATATTCAACCTCTTAGAGTTAAATGAATTACCTAAGGTGTCCTTATGGTATTCAAGAAAGATAAGTTCATATGTTCAAGAAAAATAGTTCAGTGACTAGCATGCAGCCTGCATAGACTGTTATCATAATCATTCCTATAGTATTTGATACTTATGTTGTGCTACAATCTTCTTCCTCGATATATCTAGAGTTGGCGGCGTTAGATTCCTGGTGAATTCAATCCCTCTAGATAACCCCATTATGAAAATCAGGGAGTACGAGATGCTAGCTTACCTCATAGAAATCGCACATCTGAAGTACCCGTAAGACTAACTAAGTTTCAAAAGCAGATGTCTGAAATGATACATTGGATCTCACATCTCTAGATGGTCAAAAAAAATTTTCGTGCTAGAAAAGTCTATATGTCAAGATACATTGCGTAATGATTGAGTATGAAAATTGAAAGGCCAAACTAGCCCATTGTCTGGTTTAATTGATTGATCCAGAAGATCCCAATAATTAACGATAAGAATGGTTTATTGAGCGATAATAAGTAGTTAGCGATCATACTTTAATAAGAGTCATTGGATTTTACAATATTTATCATCAAATGTGAGCATTAATTGAATGCGGAAATATACTGTTGCATTACGGGGACACTATTTTCACTTATCATAATGAGTTTAGCAAATATACGAAGGTAGAAGAGACACTTTAGAAGATACTCTTTGATGTTAGAGCAAGAAAATTTGAATAAATTGATTTTCGGTCCCTTAGGGTTTGGTGAAATAATTTACTGATAGCTCGTTTTTAGAAAAATATTTATGGGACTACTTAGTTTAGTGTAAATATTTTTCGTAGCACAACTATTTGGGTTATTTGTTTTTTGGGTGACAAATATTTACTTTTATACCCCTGAACCTTATGAAGGTTTTGCTTTTGGGCCAATTGAGGTTCAAAATGCAAATATTCAAGTTTTGGCCTTTTTTTACAAAACTAGGTTTATATTAATGTTTGAACTTCTTATAATGACTTTAATGGTACTAGTTGTCACAATCTACTACTTATAACATAAATATTATATTTTCTGTCATTAGAGGCCCACCATGCTTAGTAAAATAATTAAAGCTTAATTAGAGAGTTTCGACCATTACCTGAACTTAGTCGGTGTTGGACCCTGGGACTCCTCTAGCTTCAAGTTTAAAGAGATTGCTAATCTTAATCACACGTTCCTTAGATTAGGCACAACACATATCCGTTTCGTTTCCTACCTCGGACTGTAGTCACTAATCAAGTTTTTAATCTTTTTAAGGACAATGGAACTTTAATCAAGAAATTATAATATTTAAAAAATGAGGTTCGATTGAATAACGTTCTCTATCGGGAAACTTTTTTTATTGAAAACTTGAAAGTGAAAATATTACAATGGAAAGATTTGAAGAGGGACTTACACAACTACAATCATCAGAGATGCTTGCTTATAGAGAAATAAAGAATCTCGACTTCTCTTTTGCTGAAGAATGCTTAAATAATCGTGTCTCTTCTTAGCACTCAGTCTCTCCTTTTATAGAGGGGTTTAGAATACATAGGATGCCCTAATGGATATAGTACACAATGATCTTACACATGGCTACAGTTACATTCACATGGCTATACTAGACTATGTTATTTTACAAACCAGACACATGTTAAAATAGTTCAATAATGGAGCAATCTCTTTTCAGAACTTTTAATGCTGACAATACTAGTTACCATTATTGAGATTCTGCATGCTTTTATCCCTAATAATGTCTTCCAGTCCATCGCTATTTGGATAATCATCAAAATCTTCATCTAGTTGAAGATACTTTGGATCCCATGTTTCAAATAATTCATGAAGGTATTTCTTTCGTTTTTCTAATAAGAATTTTTCAGCTCCAATATCAAAGAGATAATCAAAGACATCTTATGAAGTAGCTCTTTCTACCTTTATATAATTGCTGAACTCATTATGAAAGACGAAAGTAGTATTTTCGCAGTGCATTAGCATTACTCCTTACTCAATCAGTGCCCATATTTGATGGTAAATATTGAAGAAATCAATGGCTCTTGCTAAAGTAACATCAGTAACTAACTCATGTCATTTCGAAAATCATTCTTGTTGTTGATCTCTGGATTGTCTAAATGAACTAGTTGAACCAAATAATGGGCCGATTTAGCTTTTTCATTTTCATACTCAATTAATGCACAATGCACCTCCGCGTATAGGAATCTAATGTATGGGATTTTTGTTGGACCATCAGAAGCTATGATGTTCAATCTAAAATTATGATATTTTATACCCTTTTATCATCTGATATTTGCTCTAAATAAATTATTAAATTAGATTTTTATCATCTAATATTTGTTTTAGATTTTTAACAATACTTTTGTTTATTTTGTAGGAATTGGAAATAACTTGAAGAAAATAAATAAATTTACTCAAACAAGTGCTAGAGCTTGATCAGATTGAAGCATACAAGAAAGAAGAAAAAAATAAAGCTAGACCGAGCCCAGTGGCCTAGTGTCTCGAGCCTAGCACGAGGTCAGCCCAGCATGTCCTCCTTCTCTCTCTTCCCTCATTAGACTCTCTTATGGGTCGGCTCAGCCGGTCATCAGCACTCCCAGACCGCCCCTCCCCCCTTTTTCCTTCTCCCTTCCTTTCTTTTTGGGCCTGGGCCTCTTTTGTCCCTAGACCTTGCTGGCTCAGCTCTCCTTTTCTTCTTCTTTTTCTTTCTTTCCATCCTCCCTTGCACAGGCCCAACCTACCTCTGCTTAATTTGTCACGTGCAAATCACGTGACCTGAGCCCCTCATCTCCCCCTTTAATCTTCTCTCTCCTCGGTGATTCTTCTTCCTCAGCGTTGCCCAGAGAACTCGAAGCAGAGCAGGGCCTTCTTGCCTTCCTGCCCCTACCCGTTACTCTCTCTTTCTTGATCATCAATTTCCCTCAGTCATTACCATCATCAATGCACCGGTTACATGAAGTGAATGAACGCAATTACTCGGATCAACGAACCTGTTCTTCGGTGGTTTTTATGAGTCGAAGCAGATTAGCAAAGAAGGGAGAAGAGTGGAGGCTGTTGGTTTCTGTTCTTTTCTGTCTTTTTCATTGAACTGTGGATTTGGTAGTGTTTTGATTGCTCCTTGTTTCATTTTAGTTTCCTTGTTTCAAGTAAGGAATTATAGGTTTTCATTTTAGTTTGGCACTCTGAATTCGGAACGTTTGATCTTCGGCTGTGATTTTATATTATGAGCATCTGGGGATTTCGTTTAGTTGCAAGGGCATGTTGATTTCGTTGGCTCTGCTGCGAATACTCCCATTGTTTTCCCTCTACATAATCATCCTCTGTTTTGAATTGACAAGTTCATCAAGCAATTACAGTTGAGTGTTGGTGTCAGGTTATTTGCAATTCATTTCCTCTTATTTTGGCTAGACGATTGTTATCAATTACAAAACTAAATTTTGTAAATTTGGTCTATCAAGTTGTAGAATTATTCAGCCTTTGAGTTAAAAAATTGGCCTTTAGTTTTAATTAGATTAGAATTTTTAATCTAATTGTCCAACCATCCCTGAGGACGATACCCGTAATTCGTACAATGATAAACCGTACGCTTGCGGAAATTCACAACAAGTTTTTGGCGCCGTTGCCGGGGATGAAATTGTGAAATTTGGTTACATCGAATCGTAGTTTGATTATTAGAGTCGTTAGAGTCGTTTTCGTTTTAGTTTTCATTGAGTCGTTATTTTTGTTTGAGTAGTTTAGTTTAGTTTTAATTTTGAATTTAGTTTATATTTTGATTTTGATTTTTGTTTTTGTTAAGATTAGTTTAATTTTAATTTTTAGATGCTTTCATTGTTGAAAAAACAGTACTAACGAATTTTGTTTTTGTGCAGCGAATGAAGCAAAATAGAACTGATCCGGAATTATTTAAAAGTGCAGATTTTTAATCCATTTTCGCACTCTCTTTGAATTTTTTGGGAAACGTCTGGCACGATTTTTGCTATTTTGATATTTTTCCTAGATTCAGAATAATTTTTAGAGTTTGTGTTTATTTTTGTGGAATTTTTGGATCTGTCATGATTTTTCTGTGAATTTTGGACTTAATTTTATGTTTGTATTTTTCTGCACTATTCGGGGATAGAAAAATTCAAGAAAAAATTATATTTATGTCTCTTGTGATTGTGTGGATTTTGCTGTATATTTACTTTTAATTTTAGGAGTCGTATTTTCTATTTTAAATTTTATTTTTAAAATTAAGTTGTTTATGTGTAGTTTTGTTTATTTTTAGCTTCTTGGTGTTTGTGCTTTTGTTTGAATTTTGCTTATTTTTTGTTTGTGAATTGTTTTTAGTTTTGATTCACTCTTTTTGTTTTGTTTTGTCATTTTGTGGCTTTAAAGTAAAGAAAAGACCAAAAAACCCAAAAAAAAAAGGTGCAAAAAAAAGAAAAGATCAAAAATAGAACCTTGGGTGAGGGTGTTGGATTTATATGACTGATTAGGTTAGAAATCCTGAAAAGCATAGACTTATTAGAAGTGAACTCGACCCTGACTTAGAACCCGAATCTGAACCCAAGCCTAGAATCGAAGAAATGGCACAAGAAAGACCTTTGAGTGAGAATTTCTACCCTCCTAGGATTGCTTTGCCATCTTGCTTCACTATACCTGACCTTGGACCCAATGTGACCTTCGAATTAAGACCTCACTATACTCAGATGCTTCCTAAATTCACTGGTTTAGACGATGCTTATTTATTTTTGAGGGAATTTGAAGAAGTTTGTTCTATGATGCATTTTTCTAATATTTCCATTAATGTTGTGCGTATAAAATTAATTCCTTTTGCTTTGAAAGATTCTGCTAAACATTGGATGTATGGCTTGGCTGCTAATTCTGTAACTTGTTGGAATGATTTTGTGAAATTATTCTTAAGAAAATATTTTGCTAATGCCAAAACTGTTAAGCTAAGGAATGAAATCAATCAATTCGTGCAACTAGATAGGGAATTATTTTGGAAATATTTTGATCGGTTCAAAAATTTACTGGCCCAATGTCCCCATCATGGTCTAGACCAGACACGTTTGTGCCAGATTGTTTATGAAGGACTTGACCAGCAGATTAGGACCATGGTAGAGTCTATGTGTCAGGGTGACTTTCTTTCTAAGAGCGCCACAGATGCTTGGGAATTTTTAGAGGACTTAGCTAAGAAAACTATGCAGTGGGAAATCGCTCAAGATGACAGTTTAAGTTCTAGAATTACAAGCGGTGGATTATATTCTGTCTCTTATGTGAGTCACTTAGAGTCTAAGATTGCTACTTTAGAAAACATGATGAAAGGATTGACTCCATAAATGACTCAGTTATTCCAGACTTCTTTAGTGTCTTGCTCTTATTGTCAGGTCTTAGATCATTCATTGAGTGCTTGTCCCTACTTTACTCACCAGTTAGCAATTGTGCAAAAGCATACAAGTATGGCCTTCCAAAGACCTAAGAAAGACCCGTTCTCTCCTTTTTACAATCCAGGGTGGAGAAATCACCCTAACTTCTCTTGGAGTAATGGACCAAATGCTACAGTTCCTAACTCCCAGCCCATCTCTCACCCTTCTAGTTCCTTTCAGAGATCGATTTTTTTAGGTGTACCTAATGAACCTAGACCTCCACCTTCTGTAGCTCAATTCAACCTCCTCCTAGTTATAGTGATATTGATAAAATAGAGAGGAGAATTAATAATAACATGAAGAGAATAATTAATGCTAACATGAAAAGAATGATGAGAATGGTGACTGAACAGTTTTCCCAGTTAGCATCATCTTCTAGGGAGCCCGGTACTTTTCCAAGTCAGCCTAAGGTGAACCTTAAGGGTCACGCATCTTCTTCTTCAGGTAACCCTAGTGAGCCTATGAAGAAAGTGAATGCATGGATATCTCTCCGTTCTGATCGAGAGATTGATAACTAGGTTAGAAGTCCTAATGAGCCCTGTAGGTATCCTCATCAATTCTTCGAGAATTCTTCTTCTTCCTCTTCACCTCTAGAGACTGGTTCATCCAGTGAGTCAGGGGATGCTACTAATGGTGTCCTCAATGATTCTGATACTCCTCCCTCTCTTGAGTCACCTTCTAAAAAAGAGGAGCTTAAGAAGAAAGACTCCTCCGAGTCAGTTGACCCTTCTCCTTCTAAGGGTCCTTCTTCTTCTTCTTCTTCTTCTTCTTCTTCTTCTTCTTCTTCTTCTTCTTCTTCTTCTTCATCTAAGAAAGTTCATATGCCTTCACCTCCTTTTCCCCATAGGCTTAAGAAGAAAGTCCAAGCCCATGTTGAGAAGATGAAAGAGACCTTCTCTCAAGTCAAGATCAACATTCCTTTGCTTGATGCTGTTCAGCAGATGCCTCCATATGTTAAGTTTTTAAAGGATTTGTGCACAACCAAGAGAGCTACCAATGCCCCTAGGAAGGCTTTCTTAGCCTCTAGTGCAAGTTCTATTCTATCTTATTAAATCCCAGTGAAGCATAAGGACCCCGGGTGCCCTACTATTTCTATAGTTATTGGAGACCAGCTCATTCATAGAGCTTTGCTTGATTTAGGGGTCAGTGTCAACTTGATTCCCTTCACTGAGTATGAGAGGCTAGGGTTAGGTGAGCTTAAGCCTGCTAAGATGGTTATTCAATTAGCTGATAGGTCGACCATATTGCCTAGGGGGATAGTTGAGGATGTGCTGATCTGAGTGGTTGAATTCATTTACCCTGTGGACTTTGTTGTGATTGAGACTGAGATGGTGTCTAACTTAGCTAGTTAAATCCCTGAGATTCTAGGGCGTCCTTTCTTGGCCACTGCCAATGCCCTCATTAATTGCAGGAATGGCATGATGAGGCTGTCTTTTGGTAACATGACTTTAGAGTTGAACATTTTTAATCTGGAAAGGCAGCCCTCTGGTTTTGATGATATGGAGTTCTCTATTCTTCACTGGGTAGAGGATTCTATACTTGAAAATGCTTATGATGATGTGTTTGCTGTTGAGTATGAGTCCTTTCTTTTGAATGATGTGCCTAAGTATGATGCTTTTGAGTTTGATGACTTGTACTCTAGTGTTGATTGTTTGCTCCCTACTACTTCTGAATCTGCTTCTGAATCTATTTCCCCTCCTGCTCTTGAACTGAAACCCCTTCCTGATTCTCTTAAGTATGCATTTCTAGCCCCCCATGAATCTTTGCTTGTGATTATTGCTTCTGACCTAGACGGGGATCAAGAGACTAAGTTGATTGCCCTACTTAGAGAAAACAAGGAAGCTTTAGGTTGGACCTTAGGGGATATTAAGGGCATTAGTCCTTCCATTGTGCAACATAGGATTCATCTAGAAGATAATGCTAAGCTCTACCGTGACCGTCAAAGACGTTTGAACCCTACTCTTCAGGAAGTGGTTAGGAAAGAAGTGCTGAAGTGGTTAGACCATAGGATTATTTATCCCATTTTTGATAGTGAGTGGGTTAGCCCCATTCAAGTTGTACCTAAGAAAATCGGTATTACAGTGATTAGGAATGACAAGAACGAGTTAGTCCCTACTCGTGTGCAATCTGGGTGGTGTGTTTGCATAGATTATAGAAAATTGAATGCTGCGACTAGGAAAGATCATTTTTCCCTTTCTTTCTTGGACCAAATGTTAGAGAGGTTGGCTAGACATTCCTTCTATTGCTTTTTAGATGGATACTCTGGCTACACCCAGATCTCTATTGCTCATGAGGATCAGGAGAAGACTAACTTTTACCTGTCCTTTTGGAACCTATGCCTTTAGACGTATGCCTTTTGGAATGTGCAATGCCCCTACTACCTTTTAACATTGTATGATTTCTATTTTCTCAGATTTAATTAAACACTGCTTAGAAATTTAGTTGAACACTGCTTAGAAAGGTGTAGGGAGAAAAGTTTGACTCTGAATGGAGAGAAATGCCATTTTATGGTTAGGAAGGGAATAGTCTTAGGCCATGTTATTTCTAAAGATGGAATTGACGTCGACAAGACTAAGACTGATTTGATTGTCAATCTCCCCCCTCCCACCTGTGTGAAAGAAGTGAGGTCTTTTCTTGTACATGCTAGCTTTTATTGTCGCTTCATTAAGGACTTTAGTAAGATTGCAAAGCCCTTGCCCAACTTGTTAGCTAAAGATGCGCCTTTTCATTTTTCTGATGCATGTCTTGAGGCATTTTCTAAGCTTAAGGAGGCCTCAACTTCTGCTCCTGTTCTTCATCCTCCCATCTGGGGAGAACCATTTGAATTGATGTGTGATGCTTTTGGTCATGCTGTTAGGGTAGTTTTAGGGCAGCGTGTTGATAAAAAGTCCCATGTGATTTATTATGCTAGTCACACTTTGAATGATGCCCAACTGAACTATACTGTGACTGAGAAAGAATTTTTAGCTGTAATCTTTGGGTTTGAGAAGTTTAGACCCCATCTGATTGGGTCTCATGTGATTGTGCACACTGACCACTCTACTCTTAAGCATCTTCTTTCTAAGAAGGATGCTAAGCCTAGACTTGTTAGATGGATATTGTTATTGCAAGAGTTTGATTGTGAGATTAGAGATAAGAAAGATTTTGAAAACCTTGTAGCTGATCATTTATCTAGGATTCTATCTAATAGAGAGAGTGAGTTAACTGTTTTTGAGTGCTTCCCTGATGAACAGTTGTATGCTGTCCACCCTGATCCTTGGTATGCTGATATTGTTAATTACTTGGTTGTTGGTAGGATCCATGAGGGTTGGACCAAGAATAATAGGGATAGGTTTTTCCACCTCGTGAAATTCTTTGTTTGGGATGATCCTTATTTGTTTAAGTATTGTTCTGACCAACTGTTTAGGAGGTGTATTTCTGACGACGAGGTGAGAAGTATCCTTTCTTTCTGTCATGATCAGGCATGTGAGGGGCATTTTAGTGGTAGGAAGACTGCAACCAAAGTTCTTCAATGTGGTTTCTATTGGCCTACTCTATTTAGGGATGCTTTTGAGTACTGTAAGAGTTTCCCTAGGTGCCAGCAGTTGGGTAAAATCAGCAGGCAAGATATGATGCCACTGAGTCCCATCATTGTGGTAGAAGTTTTTGATGTGTGGGGTAGAGACTTCATGGGACCATTTTCATCATCTTTTGAGAATGAGTATATTTTGCTAGCTGTGGAATATGTGTCTCAATAGGTTGAAGCCATCCCTTCTAGGACTAATGATGCTAAAGTTGTTGTAAAGTTCTTAAGGGAAAACATCTTTGCTAGATTTTGTATGCCCCGTGCTATTATTAGTGATCAGGGTGCCCATTTCAATAATAGGTCCTTTGATGCCTTACTGAAGAGGTATTCCATTGCCCATAGGCTTGCTACCCCTTATCATCCCTAAACCAGTGGTCAGGTTGAGGTGTCCAATCAGCAAATTAAGCAGATTCTTGAAAAGACTGTCAGCCGGAATAGAAAGGATTGGGCTGATAAACTTGTAGATGCTCTTTGGGCCTATAGGACGACTTTCAAAACTCCCTTAGGTATGTCACTTTATAGGGTTGTTTATGGTAAGCCTTGTCATCTTCCTATGGAAATAGAGCATACAGCTTGGTGGGCCAATAAGAAACTTAACTATGACTTGACTGAGGTTGGTGAGGAGCGTAGACTGCAACTGAATGAACTTGATGAGATTAGAGCTGAGGCTTATGAGAGTGCTCGCTCTTACAAAGAAAGGGCGAAGTTGTTTCATGATAGGCAAATACTTCGAAGAGAGTTTGCCCCAGGAATGAAAGTGCTCTTGTATGACTCTAGGCTTCATTTGTTTCCCGAAAAGTTAAGGTCCCGATGGACTGGTCCTTACATTGTCTCACGTGTTTTCCCTTATGGTGCAATCAAAATTCAGGACCCTGACAGTGGTGCCACTTTTAAGGTGAATGGCCAAAGATTGAAGCAATTTCTAGAGTTGCCTAGCAAAGAAAATGTGGAGTGTCTGATACTCCACGAGCCGAGTCCTGCTCAGTGATGTGTTTAGATGATAGCTCGGGTGTACTTAACACCCGACCTGGTTTGCTAAGAACTTCTTTTCATCCCTTCTCTCTTTTACTCTTTTTCTCTTTTCCCCTTTTCTTTCCTTTTGTATAGTTGGTTCTTTTTGTTTTTTTATAGTTGGTTCTTTTTGTCTTTCTTTTGTATATATGTTGACTATTTGATTTTGAGTCGTATCTTTGTGAGTCTTGTTTGTTTTTTTTTTAAGTTTTATTTTGTGATTTTATGTTTCTTTCTACTCCCAATGAGGACATTGCTTGGAATAGGTGTGGGGGTGGGGAAATTTTGAACTTGAAAAAAAAAAAAAAGATTTTTGTTTTGTTTTTGGGGAAGCTTAGTACTATTCTGATCAGCTTCATGCCCTGCGCTTTGATTATTAGCCTGTATATATGTATGATGTGTATGTTAGGTCTTCATCCTCGATGTGTCATTCTTAACCCTGATTCTAACCCCATCTGTTCATTATTGCTGTGTGATCCAATCCCTATTTATTTTATCCTCATTGTCTTACGGCCTTAGTTTTTCATGATCGGCTCTCCCACTTGTTTTAGACACAATTACTTTGAAAAATTAAAAAAAAGAAAAAAATGAATGAAAAAAAAGAAAATAAATGAAAATAAATGGAAAAGAACAACTGAAAAAAAAAGAAAGAATAGAAAAAAAGAAATTAAATGAAATTTGGAATGACAGGTAACCTTTTGAGGCATGCGCTACTGGGAGTTACCCTTTGAAGCAATACTGCTACTGGAAAAACTTGCTTCCTATGATAAGTCAATCATGTAATTTATGTCAATCAAGTGGGATTGAGTTTGATTTTGGTAAACTTGAGCCGTAGGATGATGAGACACATGCACACGAGCACAGGGAAAGATTCAAAGTTTTAGTGTATATGTGGGATGAAAAGTTAGTGCTTCAATGTCATTCACGGGGTACAGAGCCTTGATGTGTACATTTTGTTTATATACATGCCAACATCTTTGCTTCAAGGGAGATTTAGTTGAGTAGAATGTGTATATATCTTTCCCCAGTTTTGTACATATTAATTTTTGAATTTTAAAAAAAGGGCAAAACGATTTTTAAGTTTCTATTTAGTTTTCTGTTATAGATTTTGCGGGTATATCTTCTTCAAACCCTCACGAGACCTTCCTCATCCACTAGGGGTAACCTAGGGGTTTAAAGGGCTTGTTGCACGTGCTAAGTGCAACCGTGATTTCTACGAAAGTGAGTTAGGATGATTTCTACGAAAGTGAGTTAGGATTTTGTTTTGTTTTCTTTTTCTAGGATTTTTAGTTTTGTTTTGCTCGAGGCTGAGCAAAACTTAGGTGTGAGGGTATTTGTTCAATCCAAAATTATGATATTTTATACCCTTTTATCATCTGATATTTGCTCTAAATAAATTATTAAATTAGATTTTTATCATCTAATATTTGTTTTAGATTTTTAATAATACTTTTGTTTATTTTGTAGGAATTGGAAATAACTTGAAGAAAATAAATAAATTTACTTAAACAAGTGCTAGAGCTTGATCAGATTGAAGCATACAAGAAAGAAGAAAAAAAATAAAGCTAGACCGAGCCCAGTAGCCTAGTGTCTCGAGCCCAGCATGAGATCAGCCCAGCATGTCCTCCTTCTCTCTCTTCCCTCATTAGACTCTCTTATGGGCCAGCTCAGTGGGTCATCAGCACTCCCAGACTGCCCCTCCCCCCTTTTTCCTTCTCTCTTCCTTTCTTTTCAGGCCTGGGCCCCTTTTGTCCCTAGACCTTGCTGGCTCAACTCTCCTTTTCTTTTTCTTTTTCTTTCTTTCCTTCCTCCCTTGCACAGGCCTAGCCTACCTACACTTAATTTGTCATGTGCAAATCACGTGACCTGAGCCCCTCATGTCCCCCTTTAATCGTCTCTCTCCTCAGTGATTCTTCTTCCTCAGCGTTGCCCCGAGAACTCGAAGCAGAGCAGGGCCTTCTTGCCTTCCTGCCCCTACCCGTTACTCTCTCTTTCTTCATCATCAATTTCCCTCAGTCATTACCGGTTACATGGAGTGAATGAAGGCAATTACTTGAAGCAACGAACCTGTTCTTCGGTGGTTTTTATGAGTTGAAGCAAATTAGCAAAGGGGGGAGAAGAGTGGAAGTTGTTGGTTTCTGTTCTTTTCTATCTTTTTCATTGAACTTTGGATTTGGTAGTGTTTTGATTGCTCCTTGTTTCATTTTAGTTTCCTTGTTTCAAGTAAGGGATTGTAGGTTTTCATTTTAGTTTGGCTCTCCGAATTCGGAATGTTTGATCTTCGGCTGTGATTTTGTATTATGAGCATCTGGGGATTTCGTTTAGTTGCGAGGGCATGCTGATTTCGTTGGCTCTGCTACGAATACTCCCATTGTTTTCCCTCTGCATAATCGTCCTCTGTTTCGAATTGACAAGTTCATCAAGCCATTACAGTTGAGTGTTGGTGTCAGGTTATTTGCAATTCATTTCCTCTTATTTTGGCTAGACGATTGTTATTAATTACAAAACTAAATTTTGTAAATTTGGTCTATCAAGTTGTAGAATTATTCAACCTTTGAGTTAGAAAATTAGCCTTTAGTTTTAAATTAGATTAGAATTTTTAATCTAATTTCCCAACCATCTCTGAGGACGATACCTGTAATTCGTACAATGATAAACTGTACGCTTGTAGAAATTCACAACATATGAGAATCCAATGAATCCTTCTAACATGTACTGTTGAAATTTCGTTAGTCTTAAGAAGAATGGGAACTTCGAATCTGAGATTTACATAAGATAAAGTACCATTTCATATTCCCATGCTTTCACGACTAGGTCACTTGGAGAGATTAAATTTGTTAAAAAACTAACACTACCAACTCCAGATCTATCAAGAAAGTAGATCGTTGTACTCCAAGATTCCAAAATATCATAGAAGTAATTATGATAATAGTCGATACAGGCTGCATGCCACTCATTAAACCATTTTTCTTGAACATGGGAACTTATTTTTTTCTTGGATATTATAAGGACACTTTAGGTAATTAATTTACAACTCTGGAAGGGAAAATATTTGGGCTACTAGATGGCTAGAAGATAGTAAGCCACAGTGTGATCTACTTTTTGTATGGAATTCTAAAGGATCTATAGGGACCTTACTAGAAAGAGAAAACCATTCTAGCAGCAATGACATTTTATTTTAGATTTCCTCCTTTTCCGGCGGGAGTTCTGCTATGATGATTACCATTGGCGAGTTCTCAAGTTAAATTATTTGCCAAAGAGTTCTTCGATCCCTACATGTGTTCAATAGAAAAGGAAAACTTGTTAAGTCGTAATTGCTGATGCAGGAGTCATCTTTGTACTTGCGTATTTGATAAATTCTTTTTCACAAAATCAAGTATTTCTTTGTAATCAGTTCGGATAAGAAAACATTTTGAAGTTAGAAAGATTAAGAACTTTTCAATTCCCCTTATCACTGCAAGGATTTCTTTTTCAATCATGGATAGTTGCATTCTGCCTTATTAAGACTTCTACTGCAATATTTGCAGAGTTTTTCTCCTTCTTTGATTTTGAGTAGTGCACTCCAGTGCTCATTGCTGGCATTTGTCTCAAGAATTAAATCATCTCCTTCATTAGGCAAACTAAGAACAGAAAGATTTTTACACATCTTTTTGAAATTTTGAACAATCTTTGAATTACTAGGAGTCCATGTCCGACTTCTTTCTTTCTTGAGTTTCTGTTGCAATGGCTTTCTAAGTTTAGCTAAATCTTTAATTAAATATGAAACATAGGTAAGGCATCCAAGAAACCTTGCTAACTGCTTCCTATCTTCAATATTTTCAGGAAAATTTTCTATTTTTTCCAGAATATGCTTTTCTAGAAAGATTTGTCCAACTTTTATCTCTAGACCTAAAAAATTCAATTTCTTGTTCAGCATAAATGCACTTGTTTTTACCAAATATAATACCATGATTAATGCATCTTTAGGTGATAGCTAAGACATCATATTTGTGCTGTTCTATGGTTTTGGAAAAGCCAAGGCTATCATTAATGTAAGCTAAACAATAGTGATTAAGGTCTTTGAAGAAGTTATCCATTCTTTTTTAGAATATTTGAGGTGTATCCTTTAAACTAAGTGGCATTACTATCCGCTCACAATGTCCTTGAGAGGCACTAAATACAGTTAATAGAATGCTTTCTTTATCCGTTTTTATATGCCAATATCTGCTTTTGAATCCATTTTCTTGAACTAAGAGATTCCTTGAATTATATTAAAAAAACTGTTTTATTAGGAATATAATAACCATCAAAGACAGTGTTGTCATTAAGCTTTTATAATTTATTACCATTCTTACTTTTTTTCTTTTTTCTTTAGCATGATTTCTTAATATGAAGGCGGGATTGATGTGAGGGCTCTTGCTATTCTTAATTAATCCTTTATCCAGAAATTCTTTAATTTGTTTATCAAATTCTTGAATATCTTGGTGTGTATACACCATTTGTTTAATTCAAATAATAGTATTGGGATTTAACAAAATAACCTTTGCAATTGTCTTATGTTTATCCCAAAACTTTAGAAGATTATCATAGTAGAGTTCTTTGCATATTTGCTCTTGTTGTTCAACAATTTACTCTTTAATGGATAAGTCAATTAATGAGATTGTCAGTGCTATCTCACATTGCGTAGACATTAGCTTCTCATCATACTGGTTGAGTGTAAACCTGGCTCTGATACTAGTTGAAAGAGGGCTTCGAGCAGTACCTATGAGCAGAAAAGCACAAGCACAAATTTAAATTTTTTGAAAGTAAGTTTTTAAAGATTGAGGTTAAAAATGAAAATTTTAAAACCTTAGGGGGATTTTTGCAATTTAAAATGCTAGTTCTGTCAAGTTTGGTTCCAAAAATTATTTGTGCCAAAGTTGGGCGAACCGAAAAATCATTTCTAAAGTTGTACCTTCATAAAATTATTTATGTCAAACCATGGGGTTCGGAATAGAATTTATCCAGAAAATTCCTATCATAAAAAGGAAAGAGATATCTACTTGAATATTTGAAAAATGGAATTCAGAGCATCTTGAATTTGATGAAGATTTTGATAATTATCTAGATAATGATGGATTGGAAGACATTATTGGAGATGAAGGCATGTAAAATCCTAATATGGATGACTAGTCCTATGAGTATTAGTTACTCTGAAAAGTTAGTGCACCATTTTGTGTTATGTTGCCAAGTGTCAAGTTAGTAAAACAATACAGTCTATTTGAGCCATGTGAAAGCATCTATAACAATACGTATACTGTAGCTATTAGGACATCCTATATATTCCATCTCCTCTATAAAAGGAGAAGTTGAGTGTTGTAAAGGGATGTAATCATTTGATTACGCTTCAGCAAAAGATAAGTTGGGTTTCTCCATTTCTCTATGACCAAGCATCTCTTATGATCTTAGATATTTAAGTCCCTCTTCAAATATTTCCATTGTAATATGCCCATTTTCAAATTTTCAATACAAGAAGATTCCCAGTAGGGAACAATATTCAATAAAACCTTATGTCTTTTATATTATAGTTTCCTAGTTAAAGTTCCACTATCCTTAAAAATATGAAAACTTGATTAATGACTAAGGTCCGATATAAGAAAAGAAACAGATCTGTGCTACGCTTAATCTAAGGAAGGTGTGGTTGAGATTAACAATCTCTGTAAGTTAGAAACTAGAGGAATGCTAGGGTCCAACGTTGAGTAAGCTTAGGTAACGTTCAAAAATCTCTAACAAAGATTTATTATTTTGCTAAGCATTGTAGGCCTTTAATCACAGAAAATATAATATTTATAATATAAGTAGTAGATTATGATCTTTAGTACTAATAAAGTCATTATAAGAAGCAAAAATCACGAAATAAATCTTATTTCTTTAAACACCCTAGAAAAACAAAAATTAAAAGTTGCACCCTACTTTGCCAACTTGTAATTTCAGAAAAGTCTGGGTCAAAAATAAAAATATTTATCATCCAAAAGATTGTTAAGCCAAACAATTGTACTCCAAAAAATTATTACCCAAGCATGGGTAGTTTCAAAAATTTTTATCCAATTTCGTTGAGTCAGTTAAATATTAACCCCTACCATAGTGGAGCCGAATGCTAATTTTTATATTAAACATGCTATGAAGTGACTTGGAAATGAAATAGCAAATGAAATTTGAAAATCTAGTTGGGGTTGATAATCTCAACGTGAGTGATTTTGATATGAATGTTTCTCAAATTATTTGTATCATTGAATTCTAGAATATGGATTTCTATACTTTTTCGGCGCATATAAAGTATAAACATCTAGTTTGTTAGTATTTAAAGCACATGGTTAATTTATCATACAAATTTAAATAATAAGTTCTTTTATATTTTTTTATATCAAATTCATTTATAGATTTAATTTTGTTTCATAAAAAATAAAATTCAAAATAAGTGATTTCTTTTATCAACATATGCTTGCTGGGTTATGTTAATGAAAATAATTTTGTTGATGTATGGAAATAATAAAAATTATAAGGTGAAACTACGAAATACCTTCTTTTTCACAAATAAAGGACAAAGTCATTGACTAAAAGACATATGACACTTACAATATGTATTGAATTTATATGATTACAAGATTATAATAACAAAGTAAATCTTTTTCCCAAGAAAACCAACTGCTAACTCATCTACTAATGACTTGCTTCTTGATGCAACATTTGACAAGGAGATTGATCTAGTATAGCTTTTTTGTTGAAAATATTTACCTGTTATCACAGACCACACTTGAAGAGTTGACATCCATTCAACACTCGCATGCAATCAAAAACAATTTGATCCTAAATTCAACATTATTCAAAGCAAATTTATTGAAACTCTCCAAAAGGGAGAGACAATACCACTGTACCACCTATCCAAAGAGGGCAAAAAACCAACTTTCACAAATGAAGAGAGAAAGTTTAACTCTAAGAAGAAATGCTAACAAGAACATAAATATTGAAAGGATTAGGGCCTATAATTGGTACAATTGTAACGGGAATGGGCTAGAGGAGAGCGGAGATTACGTTAAGGTTTTAGATGCTTGGAAGCAAGTTTCTTATAATATGCATGTGAAGAAAATAACTTTCACAAGTTAATGTCATAAATTTTAAATGAAGACAAACAAAAAAACAAAATACTATAATTATAAAATAATACAATTTTATAGAAAAATTTTAGTTGTGTTAAAAAACTCTTCTCAGTTTCTTTTCGTTCCTTCTAGCTTATTCCAAATCCTTACAACTCCTTCTTGCTTTTTCCCTTTCCTTCTAGTTGAAATGGACAAGCCTATAAAGTACTCAAATGACGATGTTTCAAACATAATTAGAAGTATTTCATGATTAACAAATTATTTATCAATGTAATGGTAATTAGCAAAATTAAAATTGTGTAGATAACAAACATGTCAATCAAAGCCTTGCCTTTCATGTCCATATCTTGTTGAGTCAAATGTAACACTATGTACCTCAATTGACATGTGAAATTAATTTGAAATTCCTCTTATGAATATCAGAAAGAAAATAAAACTAAAATGAATACATGCTATAATATAATCTTTAAAAAGGCACCAAAAATTGTTGTTTTATTGATTTTATCCTACACATTACCAATTTATATTTGCAACAATGATTTGACTTGGCATCAATGTACTCTCTAAAAATTTTATTTTACATAATATAGAAATATTATGGAAATAAGCATATACTTTATTATTAGGGTGTAGTTGCGCTTATGGTCTTTTAACATGGGGTTAAAGTCCTCGGTGTTTTTGATGATTGTTTGATTTGCGTAGAAATAAGGATCATTTTACAGGAATGAAGCAGCCATTCAAATTTTTGAGTGCGTAATCTACTCATCATGACTTTAAAAGACTGGTACAACAGTGCTAGAGTTCTTAGGAGCAAAGTCGTTTGATGTTTCAAATTGTCCTAAAGTTAAAAATATTAAAAGGACAATTGAAAACACTACATCTAAATAATTTTAGGGAGATAAATATGAAGATATAACAATTGTGTATGAAGCTGATTCAAAGTTACGATGCTCTACAAATAAGTCCTTCTTTAGTGGAGCTGCAAAGATTGAAAAGTGTGTTTTAGCTGATTATGAAAAGAAGAATACGCTCAGATAAAGGCCAAAGGAGGGTTTCTTGAAGCATTCTGATGAGATTAGCAAATAATTTCATAGTGTGATTAAGCAAAGTGAGTGCTTTAATGCTAGACATGAAGTAATTGATATGAGTGGTGTTGCGTAGTCTTCATAGGAAGGTGTTTCCATTGCTTTTTTTGATTTTAATAAGGGTTTGATGGGTACAACTCAAGTAGTGAAACAACTAGATGTGGCTTGGATCCATAGTGATCTGTTGCTATATGTTGAGCATAAAAAACTCCTCACTGCATCCTTTTATGTTGAGGAAGTCAAGCAAGCTATGTTTAATATGCATGAAATAAAGTTCCTAGTTTAGTGGGTTCTCTCTAGTTTTTTCAATTTGTCTTAGGACATTCTTGGTCATTATATTTTCCAAGCTGCTTAATGTTTTTTTTTTTTTTTTGAGAATGGAAAGTTGCTAAAGCAAATTAATAGCACCCTGATTACCTTGGTTCCAAAAAAGCAATACGCAACTTAGGTTATGGAATTTAAGCCTATTGCTTTATATAATTTTATTTATAAACATACATCAAATATTATATCAAATGGAGTGCAAATGGTATTACCTGATATCATTAATGTATCTTAGAGTCAATTGTCAAAGGTAAAGAAATTATTAATAATCTATTTCTTACTCATCACTTTGTCAAACACAACAATAAGAAAGGGATATCTCCTAAGGCCATGATGAAAATCAACAATATGAAGGCCTATGATACTTTGGATTGGAGTTTATAAGGGTTTTGCTTTTGATTATGGGGTTTTCTGATAGTTTTGTGGCTCAAATTATGGCATATGTTACCATTCTATGTTTTACTATAAATATAACTAGTGGGCTAAGAGGCAACATCTCTGGGGCTCATGGATATAAACAAGGTGATTACTTATCACCCTACCTTTTTGTCACCTATACGGAGGTGTTGGAAACTAAGGGATCCTCTCTACACTCGACGTATGCTAGGCTCATTTTGGTACATTTAACTTTTATAGATGATGTGCGACTATTTTTAGAACGGATCTAAACTCTATCAAGGTTCTATAGGATTGTTTCAAGAAGTTTTCTTAAATGTGATGCTTATTTGCAAGTACTAACAAGTGTAATATTTACTTTGTACAAGGGGGTGAGAGGCAGCAAAAAATCCTAAGTGTGATTGGTTTTTGCATTGGCTCTTTTCTATTTAAATACCTAGGACGGCCTCTGTCAACTAAAATGCTCAATCATCATATATGTCTTCCTTTGTTGATATTATCAAATGAAAATAAGCAGTTAGGTTGTAATCGAAGTCAATATAGATGAGGGGCCTGATCTCGCCCTCACCTAAGCGATTGTTCTTTCAAGTTTAGTTTTTAAGCTATGCAAAAATAATTAGAGAGTCTCTACCCTATTTTCAAAAAAATGAAAATGTTTTCAAGAACAAGATTTTAAGAAAACATTCCCCTACAATCTTAGATGATGATTGATTTGACTTCAAGGCTACCAAGTAAGAATTAGATCCGATTGCGCAGACACAATCGGTGGTAGAGACACTAATTCATTCATTAACATTGCATATTCAGCAATGGTCTCCGCAAGGGTCAACGAAGAGAATAGTGAAATCCAAATAATCCCATGTGATTGTTAAGTTTCATGTCAATTGGTCACGTTTAGTGATTATAACATCAAAGACATTAAGTTTATAGGCAACTCTTTGATTTAGTCACATTGTCTGCTATTTGTAACAAAGAGAAAACTAAAAAAGTAATGAAATTTTGGTGATCATTGGATTAATTACATAGTTTTACATATGATACAAAGATTAAAAATCAACCGAGAATGACAGTATGACCAAGCAACATAGCCTGGATAAATCTGTGAATCCGTGATGGGGTTTCGAACTTCTTTTAAACCGAATCACCTACTTTTATATTTTGGGTTTTGACCTTTGAGTTAAATGATCGAGATATCTTTTGTTGATATTGATGTAGATGATGTACTACGCAAGTCTCTTTTCATCTATGCCAATTGACTATTCGTGTTGAGCTTATGTTCAATCTAGCTCAGATGCTTGGCTTTTTGAAGGCAACCCAATGTAAAGGAATTTGCATTTCTGCCTGTGAGACTACCTCCATCCCATGCATAAGCAAGAAAGGAGTGGTGTTGGTGGGTTACTTAATGGATGTCCTATAGCCCTATGATGAATGGCTGCTTATTGGGTCAATTTTTATAAGCTTCATCCATTTTGGTCAGAATGTCTTTGATGTTTTTTATTTGCGGTTACTATTGCACTGTTGCTTTGCATCTGATATGTGGTAGATTGCTATGCTAAATTTTATACTGCTTTATAAAGACTGTGGTTTCATCCTTGAAGTAGGATCCATTATAACTTATGATCTCATGTGGAACTCCATATCTACAAATTATGTGATTAGTTAAGAATTTAGCCACTTGTTTCGGTATCAGTTTAGCGTAAGTGTAACTTTAACCCATTTGGTGCAATAATCTATGGTTACTAAGCTATAGTCATGCATATGAGTCGCCTTAGGAGTGATCTTTCCTACGATATCTATTCCCCATATTGAGAAAGGTGGGGAAGATGGAGGTGTATAACAAGCAAGGTGGAACATGTTGGACGATTGCATGTTTTGGACATTTTTCACATCTTCATAAAAATTGAAAGCAACCTTTTTGCACGATTATCGAATGATAAACTTGGTGTTAGATTTTCCTGGATAGCATGGATCTGTCTGTATGTGTATTACAGTCTTTAGCATGAATTTCTTCTATAAGGGTTTGTGCCTCTTTTGCATACACACATTGGAGATTAATCACAGAGGACATCTTTTTGTATAGTACTCCATCATTCATCATAAATTGGAATGCAAGTCTTCGTAACGCTCATCATGATCTTTACATAGAATTCAAAGGCTATTCTCTAGTTAGGCGACATGTCGGGATGTTTTTGTGCTTAGGAGTATCACCTAGATCAACCACTTGTATGTTGAAAGAGTACACAGGTGTATTTTTCCTATCTATGCTTATTAATAGTTTAGTTGCACCTTTTAACATTGAGATCATAGATGCTAACTTTGCTAAAAAGTGTTTGCTAACTGGTTTTCTTCTCTTGGAAGGTATGTAAATTGTAAATCTCTTAAGTGTTCCATTATCTTTTGTAGGTTGCTTGATAGAGCATCAAGCTCTCGTTTCTCACCTTCTATGCTAGGTGATTTGGTTGATAATTAGACTGGGGTTTCTGCAGGCATTCAAAATTTTGATGTGATATGCACCTACAGGTCATACGCTTCATATTTAGCGTTATTATCTGTGACTTCAAAGTCTAATTTTGTCATATTGTCTTCTTCTTATTGTTCTACAGGAAAGTCTTCTAGGAATTATGTCATAGTGCTTCCTTTTATTGTCTTTTAAGCTCAAATTACCATAGAGAATTGACTGTTTGAGAAGGTACTTCAACGTGCCTATTTTTCCCACTATCTTAAAAGTGATTTAGTCTGTTGGCTACCTGTTGGCTACCTAAATTAATGCTGGGCACAATTTTTCTACTACCAAATATGAAGTCTTATAGTTAAGGAACTTCTTACTTAAGTAGTGGATGACATTTATGTCCTATGATGGTCTTGACATAGCATTGCTCCCATAGGGGTGTCAGTGGCGGTGAGATAAAGGAGCAAGGGTTGTCTAGGTTCAGGAGGTTGCAGTAAGGGTGGATTAGTCAAGTATTCCTAATCTTATCAAAGGTTTAATGAGATAATGCATCCCATTTGGTTTGATTACTTTGCACAACCTTCTGTAAGTATCAAATTCGTACTCATGTGATTCTAGACTAACCACATGATTGCATATCTAGTGCATTGCCGTCCGGTTATGATAATTACCTAACCCACCAAAGGGTAAAGCAACATTATACTTGAATTTCCACTAATTAGTCCATAAAAAAATGTTTCATAAAAAATTCCTAAAAAGTTTTAAAAAGCATTTAAAAATCTAAAATACTTCAATTTGTAGGCATGAGGGCTTGATTCTGTGATCTAGATCATGTTATAGTAAGAGCAGGACTAGTTGGATGGTGCATTACCTCACACGAAACTACTCCAAAATAATTTGTTTAATCATTAACATAAAAATATAGGCTTGGCCCAAAGTGCAAGGTGACAGCATAAACACAAATGTCGTCGTGGCATAGGGGCAAGGTTTAAAACCCCGACAACTACCACTAGGTCCATAATTTCTCATGATTTCCACCTTATTTTGAATCCCAAAATAGCGCTAAAGAATATTTAATTGTATATGAATTAATTCCTAATTGAAAAAGCTTTCAAACTTATATATGAGATCAAAACGATTAGCAATGGAAATGTTATGAGCTGGATAGCAAGACGTGTGTAGAAACTGATACCTCTTCACTATTTAGCCTATAACTATCTCCAGACTTATTTAAAATTCATGAAACTTAATCCATTATAAACTAAACTCAATTAACGTCCAATTAAAAAAGAATTGCATCACTCGAGCATCAGATGACAAAGTTATAGCCTGAACAAGTTAGGGCTATTGTGCTAACTAGCTCAATGACATCACATAGAGCCAACCACCGTACCGGGCTTGTTCATCTATCACTAAGGTTGCCTTGGCCTTCACTACATAGATTTTACGGAAGTCCTGCATGGATTTTATAGATGTCTTGCATGAAGGCTTAATGAATCACACAATCAACATTTAAATCAGGATAAAATTAATTTGAGTAATAAATTGATTTGATTTTTGAAATCATTTTGATTTTGATTTTGTTTTTATTTAATTTGACTTTTTATTTGATTTGATTTTTTATTTGATTTTAACTTACAAAAATGTCTTTATTCTTCTCTTAACCAAGTCTATCTCCTCTCAATTTAAAATGGAGTCCGTCACTTACATTTATCTATGTCTCGTAACCTAGAGGATGCTCTACAATTTTCTCTCTATATCATCACTTTCACCTGGAGGAAACTCTACTATTTTTCTATCTTGAAGAGCTTGCACCACTGATGCGAAACTCTACTTCACTCTTCTCTCATAGAAAACCCTCTAAAACTTAGTAGTAACCAAATTCTACCACATTCTTCTCTCAAAATTCTTCAAACAAAATTCTTCTTCTTCTTCTTCAAAAAAAAGGGACTAGCCTCATCCTACCCTAGTGCACTTAGGAGGAAGGAAATGAAGAATCATTGCTGTGCCACTCTGCTTGAATCAAGGTTGATGCCAAGGGCCATAAACTAGAGAGAATAAATTATCTAGCATTTCCTTTAAATCTTATCTTCACTATCATGTTCTTATTTGATCTACCCATGACTATATGCTTGATAATTATTCATTGGTTTATAAAATAAAAATATGTTACTAACACTATGACAACAAAATTTATTGTTTTCTTGTACATTTCAATTCTTTTAAAATGATTTGCTAATAGGTGCTCATCCAAAATATTCTTCTTATTAGGTGCCTCACTAAATAAAACAAAATCATTAAAAATTTCCTTTTGCATGGAGTCAGAAAATAAAAGTTTTAATACATCAATTTCTAGCAGAGGCCATTATTGATGCGATCTAATGGTGGTTTTCACCATCCATTAGATCGTACCTTCATCCTCGAATCTATTTTCATGGTCTGGAGCCATGATGTTATTTTTTAATCCCTATTCAGGAACCTCGGGAATTATAATCATATTTTAAAAAAATATTTTTTCTCCTTGAAAATCAAATCCTATGTCCCCTACTTGTTCCTTTAGTTATTCCTTTGGCTTAATGGATTTGGTTGAAAGAGCAAATTGAGCATTCTCTATAGAATTATAGGTTTATACATTTCCTTTGAAAATGTATTAGCGACTTTACAAAATTAGAGCATCATTTGGTCTTACCACATTTCACCATGAGCCATCACTGTGAGAAAGCCAGCTGATACACCCCCTCAAAAGAGGCCATCCACAAGGAAGAAACAGATCGGCCAAAGCCTCGGGGAGCTGCCGGTGTTGAGACCACTCCACAGCTATCGCTGCCAGACTATGGTTTTGGTGGCAACTCCACTGAAGACATGTAGGTAAGAAGGTGAGAATCGAAAAAAGTGAACGCAATTAGAATTTTTATTTTCCAATTCGGACTTTGCACATATAGACATCTTTACATAATGTGCTCGGGTATAGTAAATGTCAAAGTTTATCGAATGTCTCCTAGTAAAATTATGCTCCTAATATTATCCTTTTACCCCTGAAATCATGTTGAAATTCTCACTGTAGTTAACCCTCCCCATTTGATAACAGCGTTGCCTTCAAGGAGAATCATCGTGCGGCTCTTCAAAGCACACAACTTTGAAGATGCAAAGGATCTCCTCTATCTAATCGACTCTGTCGGACAACCTTTGGACATATTTTTAGGATCAAACCTCGTGCGAATGATTGTCTCGAATAAGTATTAAGTGCTTCTTATTGCACCGTTTCTGTGTCAAGAGAGTCCTTTTTTCAAAAATGAGTCTATGTCCCTTAGCCTTTTTAAGCGAAAACCAAATCCATGCTAAGAATGCATGGTATCCTAATTGGGGACTTGTGGATAAAACTTACCAACGATCGAATTTATGCCTGTAGTGGTTGGAATTCCGCACTACGGGTCCTATTGGGATGCCGTTGTAGCCTAGTGATTGTGCCATTCACATAGCTAGGGATTGAAAGGGCATTAATGACACAACAAAGTGATGTTGTTAGCCTTATGCTTCCCTTCAGTCCTTCTGGTCTTTAAGGGAACCTCAAGGTTTTGTCCATGTTAATAATCCTAAAAGGTTGGTTTAACGTTTCTTTCCTTCTTTCCATATGTGCATTTAGCATCATATGCTTTATATCTTCTACGATCATTATCATCCTTGTATTCATAGTAGACCAACAAGGACTTATTGCATATCGACTCATGTACTTGTAACCTATTTAGTGTAGTACATGCGTTCATATACTTGTAAATGAATCCCTCATCAAACTCTATCTAGAGTAATCATCATCATGGTTCATTTAGGGTCATATGTGTCTCATACCCTACTAACCTTCAAAAGCACATAGGACAGTCAATATTGCATTCATCTTGTATAATCCATCATACTATGGGCATTCCCATGTATTTATGCTAGCCCATTTGTTGTCTTCCATGCCTCTTGTTCATATTCATGTATAAACACCTCGAGTCTAGAGTGGCCCACCATTCATGAATCTTGATTGACTTAGTTGAGTCCATATATTTTCACATCCTAGTCCAACTTGCATAAGCCTATTGGCATACATGGTAGTTCGACTTAGTACAATCCTTTAGAACTTTTTTATGCTAGCCCACATAGGGCAATCCCTTTTACACATAGCATGACTTTTCGTAGGACATATTATCATGCATATCCCTATGCCTAAATAAGGTTAGTGTCACCCTGCATTTTCTAATATGGGATTATCGCATCATATCTATCTCCTAACCTAGAGTTTGACTTTCTTATCCTAAGCTAACCATAAGTTTGCACCACCCTTACTCCTGCACCTTAACTCGAGACCCCGTATGCCTTATCCCCGTTCCACATCATGGGCTCTGCCTTATCTAGCTTACATCCTTGACATAAGATTCTATGCTTCCCTCTTAGGGCCCTAATTTAAACACCTAATCTACCCAATCCTCATCCTAGGTGGAGCATGTGGTAATTATCATCCTTTAACCCCAAGCTTTAGTTTGAGTCTCTACCCTTAATGAAGTTTCCTTAACCTATTTTGGTCCTTCACCCCAAGTCTCTATCTCATCCATCATCTAAGCCCTATCCTAACTTGTGATCTCTAACCTAAGTCTTCTTTACTACCCCGTTTACATTGGATCCATACTCCTCCCCTCATTCTCAATCTTAAATCCCACTTCCTAGCCTAACTAGGCTCTTTTTCCATCTTAAGTCGGGGAACTTTAAAGTGAACATTCCATCTTTATGTTAACCTTACCTTCATAGACCCTTTTCTAATCACCATTCATTATTCAAGTCAAAGAAGGCAATCATCAATAGTGTGGAGAGCAATAATGATAAGGAGACGAGAACGTGATTATGTTGTAGCAAATCAAGGTCGTCTCTCACAAGAACTAGGGCAATTTACCAGGCTATCTCCCCTTAAGATATGCTAAGTGAAACAAAACTTGGAATTGACCCAAAAAAAAACTAAGATAAGAAAACAAACTAGAACTAATTTGAATGGGAATGAACATTTGGGAATATGCTTCATCACATGATAAGTCACTCAAGCACACTATACATCGATCAGTATAAAGCTAAATCAATTTAAAAGATGATAATCAAAGTATCACTACTCTTGTTTAAGATGAAGTGAAATGCCTAGAATCAATTAATCTCCTATTTTCGTGCTTTTCAATCAATCTAGACTCATTAAGGAAAAAATTATCACACATGTCCTCTTGAATGGCAAACCTTTTTTAAGAATTCACAGATATAAGCTCAATTTTAGTTTTTCCATTGCCAAGCCTCACCTTTCAATAGTTCACCAAACATCCAAAATCAAGTAAGAAAAACATGCTGACAAATAAAACTCTAAAATCAAATTAAACATGAAATCAACTTAACTTGAAAGATTGAAATGCAAAAACTCAAAGCAAATACATTAATTGATTCAACTAAATCTAGATCTGAAAATCTACTATAACATGATGAAATTAAACATCCAACAACAACAACTCCTCCTAGTATGGGTCCCGCTTTTGCGGGGTCTGGGGAGATCTAGATATAGACAGCCTTATCTTTATCGGCAATCTTACCTGTAGAGAGGCTGATTCCAAGAGAATCACAGAAGTCAGATTTTGTGAAAACATTTTATAGAAGAAGGATTTTGTGAAAACATTTTATGCAGAAAAATTACGGATAAGTCGCAGGGAACGAATTAAGAAATACGAAAAAATACGAAAAAATCAGGTGGCAGTAACTATATAAGAAATTAAACATCCAATTAATCTAAAATGATAAATCTAACGACAAAAGAGAAGAATTTATTTAGCCAAATGTGTGCTTTAATCCGTTGATTGCAAACTCAATCAGACTTCCTTGTGAATCTTCTTCTTCAACTTGCTCTCTCTCACTTTAAAGTGGAGTCTAATAAAATCTGACTAGATGACAGAATTGACGAATAATGAAGGTAAATACAGAATTTTATAGTTGAAATGCACCACCCAAACATCTAAACGCTTAGAAAGTGATCAGCTGCAAGGAATACTGGATAATGCAGGGATTAAGGGTCACCATGAGTTGACCATATGAGTCTACTATGGTCCATGGCCACTACTATGGCCAAACTATGGTACCCTCTAGTTCTTCTGTCTTCAATTGTTCTTCTTGTTTCTTCAACCTGAAATCACCTGGACCATGGTACTAACCATGCTATGTCCATGTTGGGTATCTTTGTGCTTCTTTTGCTATTGTCTTTAATCTGCAAGGCCTGAAAAACATTCTTCTACTCGTATAACTTGGGCTCACAAAGTTGAAACCAACAAACAATCTCAAACAAGTGAAACTCAAGTATAATAGTAGAAATAGGGGCATGGCTTATACCATTAAGCTTACTATTCCCCTAAATGACTCCCAAACACTTCATTAATCCATGTAAGTATGACATTCATTACTACCCCATGATTAGATCTTTCTTTGTCCCCAAGCATAGCTAAACTCTCGACAATTTTAGATGAAGAGATGCATCTAGGATTCAAATCCATAAGAACTTCCTCAGCCTAAGCAACGCATAGCAGATCACAAGTAAGAGTATCAATTAATGGCAACCTCAAATAGTATGCAAGACATTTCGAAATTAGGAGAAAGTGAATGTTTTTGAAGAAGTATGAGACTATAAGCGCGATATCAGACTTGATTACCCCAAAAGAATCACAAAGCACATCACGTAAGGACATAGAATTATGTAGGGCCAAATGGACTAGTAGACTTTTGGAAATATTGACTACTCCCACTCATGTGTTTAAAATATAATATGGGTTCACTCAAGACTCTATCCAAAGATGCAAATTGCCATAGGCTTGCGAAGACTCTCAAATTCTCCACTGTTAAGAATACAATGTGTATACGATGATCAAGAGGGCTTTATATGAATTATAATGTGGAATCAAGAGTAAAGGGGGAAGGAGATGGACAATTGAATTTGAGCAAAGTAGAGCTATTTAGCCAAGTGACCAGGGAGCAACCAACATCACACCAAGTGACCATGAAGGGCACCAACACTTCATACCCCAACAATATAATAAGAATACTCCCACAAATCAAATAGGAAATGAATTGACAAACAACGGAGACAAGTTGTGTACATTTCCAATGCCTATCAACTTATTCAAGCAATTTTTTTATTCTTTTTTTTTCAAGTTATTTCCTTTTCTCTTTCTCTTTTTTTTCTTGTTTTTTCACTGTTTCTTGGAAAATGAAATGAAAATTTCGACTATTGAAAGACATGGGACCATTAAGTGATAACTCACAACCTAATGCATGTATATATACAACTCGAACAAGAGGGAAACAAATCCAAATGCTCAAGGTCATCAATCACTCAAAGAAACAACATACAAAGCCACCTTAGACTCAATTATCCCCAAAACTACCTATTACATACATGATATGATACTCTATAGACTTGACTTAAAAGTAGTTGTATATATGTGTGGCCAAGGGCATATTTGAACGGTTTACAATAAAGGCAGATATAAACTCAAAAGGGGCTAGCAAAGGGGATTAACATGTAATTTAGGGTGAGCTATTTGGCAATGTGGCTAAAATGACTAATGAAAGAATGCCTCTATAACATCATCAAATATATATTGCAAATATGATTTTGAACAAGAATCTAGGCAAGTTCTAGATATGCAATTTGGAAGAGTCATACACATGAAAGAACATGAGAGTAAATATAATGAATTGGTCCAAATAATGCGCAAAAACTCACTAGATATCTACTATGCTCTCATCTAGCTCCTATAATGAATCTTATATACGAACATCAGTGCCAAGGATGCTAAGGCATGTGATAGTTCTCAATCATGCAAGATGGTTAAAACATGAGATAGTTATAGACCTTCACAAATTTTTAGCACAAAAAAGGATTGCACATCAAAGTCAACCAAACTCATCAAACCACCATTCCTAGCAAAAGCATCATCTGCAGCATCTCAACCCAATCCACACCATCTTTATATGCACCTAAAAATGCAAACCTAAAAAGCAACTAAGTGTAATGCATTAGTGCAAATGAAAAAAAACTTAAAACTACATGCTACTATGCAAGGAAAAAATCAAAAATAGGAAACATGAAATTAACCCTCCCTTAAGCTTACACAAAGCATTATTCAACATAAGAAAGTAAAATAAGGGGAGAGAGACAACAAAAGAGAACACTCCCACCAGGTTAGGCACTGGATGCACCTAAACTAAGGTCTTATAATAAATAGAGCACAAGGATCATCAACCACTCCACCATAATTTCAAGACTTGGCTCTTTAACTCAGACATGATTAAGAGCTTGTTAAACGCCATAGCATGGGACTCATAAGCATGGTAGTAAGAGAGCATTAAAATCATCACAATAAAGAAAGTTTGTGCTCTCTTCAACAAAGCAAATGCAATAGAAAAGTTAAAAGAGAAATCAAAAAAAGTGTCCCACATAATTTTTCTATGCTTGTCCACCAGGTAAATGAAATATGGGTCAAGGGAGGCATGATAACCACTAAGGTAACCTAGGGACATAAAATTATCAGCATCCCTCCCAAGCTCATTAAACATGTTGTCCTCGTGGCCCAAATCCATAATAGCATCACAAATTATAGGATTGTCAATGAGCGAATCAATGTAATACTCGGGAGAAGGAGTGGGTAGTGAATAAAGAAGGAAAACATATGAATGATCAAGGCAATTGGAGAGAATATTATCATAATTAAAGCTAAGAAATTCTTTATGCACAAACACATCATGTGACTCATGTGACCCCTCCAAAGGAGTCTCAGCTAGATCATGTACTTCATCAAAAGTATCTTTTGACTCAAAACATGCATCGGCAACATCAAATTTAGAAGCAAACCCAAAAGGCTCACTCACCTTAAGTATCATAGACTGAGCTAAAGGGAAGGATGAATCAAATAAGGTCAGGACAACCTCAATATAATAAAGACATGAATGTATAGCATGGCCAGAAGAAATCCACATGTCACACCAAAAAAGGGCATCATAAGATCTAGCATAGAATGCACAAGGATCAGGAAAAGAATACCTAGAAATATGACTAGCCTTCACAAATTCAAATGAATCCCAAGCAACCACTTAAGCAAATACTATACTTTATCAACACTTTTACTATGAAAGCCCCAATACTCTAAAAAAGCTCATGTTTTACTATTCATACCCTCATCAACAATGCCTAGAATTTCCTATTTACTCGAACAATAAACACATTAAGTAAGAAAAATATACAAATGCTTAAAATACCTCCAAAATAATTCATGCTCGAACTGGGGGAAATGAAAAATTGCCATTGTTGTTATTTTTTAGTTTTTTTATTTTTTAATGTTCAATTTGTTTTCCAAAGAAAAACAAAATGCTTTGTCAAACCTATTGGAAAAGCTAAATATTTAACACCAGTCCCTGACAACAACACTATAAACTTAACAGGGCTGTAAGTACACAGTGGTGTTGTAGTGAATCAAGCTCATCTGCCATAAGGACTAGTTCAATCGACCGATCTACATTTGCTTAAGGTAAGCTAAGCGAATCAAAACTTGGAATTGAGAAAAATAACTAAGATAAAAAGGCAAACTAGAACCAATTTGAATGGGAACAAATATTTAGCAACATGCTTCACCACATGATAAATCACTCGAGCAAACTGCACATCGATCAGTTTAAAGGATGATAATCAAAGTATCAATATTCTATTTCAAGATGTAGTGAAATGCCTAGAATTAATGAGTCAACTACTTTCATGGTTTAATCAATCTAGACTTATTAAGGAAAAGGATTATCACACATGCCCTCCTGAATGACGAATCTTTCTCAAGAATTCATACATAATTGTCCGATTTTTGTTCTTTAATGTCAAAATTTAACTTTTAGTACTTCACCCAATCTTTGAAATCAAGCAAGGAGATCACCAATCAACATGCTTCCAAACAAAAACTCTAAAATCAATTTAAACTCAAATTTAACATAAATTAAAAGATTGAAGTATAAATACTCAATGTAGATACATCAATTGGTTTTAGTGGAATCCTAATACTCTAAAATGATAAATTTAAAGAGAAAATAAAATAAAAGAAGAAAAGTATTTGATTAGCTAAATGCCTGATTGAATCCGTCGATTGCAAACCTGATCCCACTTCCTTGCGAATCTTCTTTTTAAACTTACCCTCCCTCACTCTAAAGTGGAATTTAAAACCTAACTAGATGGTGGAATGGAAGAAGAATGAGGCTGAAAGCAGGCTTTTATCGTGGAAAATCCACTAGCCAAATGTTAAAAATGCATGAAAAACAAATAACTACGAGGAAAACTAGATGATAGGGAGATGAAGGGTCACCATGATCTGTGGCCACCATTAGGGCTAGGTTGTGGTGCACTCTGGTTCTTCTGTCTTCAATTGTTCTACCTATTCCTTTAACCTGGAACTTCCTATATCATAGTACTAACCACAATATGTCTATGCTGGGTATCTTCAGGCCTCTTTTGCTGCCTTCTTTGGTCCACAAAGCCTCAAAATCATTATTCTATTCACATAACTTGGTCTTATAAAGTTGAAATTTGCAAGCACTCTCAAAACAAGTGAAACTCAAGCGTACTAGTAGAAATGGTGGCATGAATCATACAATTAAGCTTATTAATCCCCTAAAATAACTCCCAAACATTTAAACAGTCCAGGCAAATATGATATTCATCATATAATGAGTAGATCATCCAGGTGATTAATAGCCTCACCGCCTATATCTAGTGCCAAGAAAGAAGATCTAAAGCCTTAGATAAGAGCTCAAGATCATGAGGTTAAAAAACTACGGAAGCAAAAACCTATATTCAAATAGGTAGGAGAACTATTGCCATGGAGTATACACTTATGTATGGACTTGGAAGAAGTTTTTGGACTGTTGTTCATCAAGCCCATTGAGACTATATCGAGCCTACCATTAGACAAAGGATCTAAAAGTTAGGATGAGAATGCATATTTCATTTACCACCATGGCAAAGGTCATATTATGAACCAACGTTTGAGGTTGAAACAACTCATTCAAGATATGAGACACCATTTTGATCCCTATATCTCAAGCTCAATGATGATTCCAATGAGCTTACCTCTACACTATAGGAATCACAATAGAGTGGCACCAATCTCATTCCCTCACCATAAGGTGGAAACAACATTATTAACATCAAAGGCGACTTAGATTCACTAGGATAAGTGCATGTTCTAATTGATGTTCCCTAATCTTATCCTTATTTTCCTTTTATTCAAAGTCTTGTATCCCTTGTTCATATCAATAAAAGTCCATTATTTTTTCCGTCCATATGTATTTGCATAAATTCTTTGTTCTCCTTTGCCTTGTGATTATTTTCATCCTATGACAATCTAAGTTTGGGGAAAAAAAATGTACAAAAACTATAAAAATAATTAAAAATTATTGAAAATCTCAAAAACAAAATGATAAAGCTGTGTCACTAGCAGGACTTACTTGAAAGGCCTACCAACAGTCTGCCTCTCAACCTACATAGGCCAATTTGTACATGTCAGAGCTAAATTTCTATGAGACCAAGTCAACCAGAACTTAGGATAGGATTCAAATTATATAACATATGATGCCAAAATCAAAGATAAGCAGTCCAAAGAGAAAACACTCTAAGCACCAATGTCTACGCATACAACTCAAGTTGTGACTCCATCAATGCAATAAAGTTATTTTTAGGAAACGAACGAAGATTAAAAAAATCAAAGTTAGAAAATAGAATCACCAAAAAAAAAGGCCAAAGGTCATGTGACAACTTCCTTCGCACATATCCAAAGGAACTATAGGGTTGTTATGTGATGATCTCATGCAAACCAAACCGGTACAATATTAAAAATATTCAAGCTCTTATGTCTAAATGTTAGAAGTTGTCAAGCTTGTCGTTGATTAAAAAAAAGGGAAGGTTACGACATTCATTCCAAAATAGGTCTTCTTAAAAATGAATAAGTATACAGTTCGTTAAAAAAAAAAGGACATTCATTTCATCAAATCATTTATAAGGTGAAGTTCTGAATAGTTAATGATGTTACCTGAACAAAAGATTGAAAGTTGAAAATTCTTTGGAAAGTTAAGATCTTTACATTAGTCATTATAAAAACCAAACAAAGAACGACAACGAACAAGAGCAACAAGTACTGATACTTCATGTAAATACGTGCAATTAGTGCATACATCTTATACGAGAGCTTGAGTTCTGACCCAACTTATTAAATGCACATAACATATATATACATATACATATGTGTATATATGTGTGTGTGTGTATATATATATATATGTCTGTGTGTGCGTGTATGTGTGTCTGTGCATGTGTGTGTACATATACACACATATATACACGCACATATATGTGTATATACATAAATAAATATATATATACATATGTGTGTGTGCGTGTATATGTATATATATATATGTGTATATGTATATATATATGTATATATACATACATATATACATATGTATGTATGTATGTATGTACGCATGTATATATGTATATATATATAGACACAGACAGATATATACAAATATACATATATATATATATATATTATAATATATATATATATAAATATATATATATATATATATATATATATATAAACACATACACAGAGATATATATATATATATATTATATATATATATATATATATATATATATATATATATACATATATACATATATATATATATATATATATGTGTATATATATGCATATATATATATAAACACATGCACACAGAGATATATATATGTATATACGTATACATATATACATATGTAGATATATGTATATATTATATAATATGTGTGTGTGTGTGTGTGTGAGTGTGTGTGATATATATATATGTATGTATATGTATATATGGTGTGTGTGTGTTATATATATATATATATATATATATATATATAATTATATAATATAATATATTATATATAATATATTGTATTATAATATGTATATGTATATGTGTATACACACACACACACACACACACACACACACACACATACATACATACATATATATCTATATATATATATATATATATATATATATATATATATATATATATATATATATATATATATATATATATATATATATACATATGTTAAAATATGAACTTATTCTGGGGCCTTCAACTATCAGTTTAAACTTTTAGTTGAGTTGGTTTTAGAACATGGTATCAGAGCCTTTCGAGCAAGAGGTCTTGAGTTTGAATCTCAGTAGGCTCCATATTAATTTATTGCCTAAGGTAAGGGGAGTCTTTGCAGCGTCCACACTTCAAGCTCAAAGAACATTTGCGTGAAGGGCCGTGTTAGAATATAAACCTATTCCTTGGCCTTCAACCATCAATTTAAACTTTTGGTTGAGATGGTTCTTGAACAATATATATACAGACGTGTATATATATGTATATATATACATATGTGTGTGTGTGTGTGTGTGTGTGTGTGTGTGTGTGTGTATATGTTTGTGTATACACACACACACACACACACACACACACACACACACATACACACATATATGTGTGTGTGTGTGTGCCTGATTTGGCCAGTTAGATCATGCTAAAGGGGTATGAATAGGGTGATAATCAAAGTCACAAATTAATCAAAATAGAAATGTGAAAAAGCAAATGTGGACAAGACACGAATAATTTTTAATGAGATTAGCCTTAACCAGGCTTAGTCCCCACTTAGAATTCCCTAACTCTAGGATTAACCTAATTTTATTAGGAGCGATAGTTACAACTCTAGAGTACGCCTACTCTAAGTTCTAAGTCACAAGTTGATACCATCAACAAGCTTGGTAGAGTTGACCTTTTAGCTCTATGATCCCACCTAATTACAACTAACTCTATGATCCTACCTAATTACAACTTTGAACAGTACAACTTAATTGAATGAATAGCAAATCAAAGCTCAAGGTATGCAAGTAAGTCTTGTTGCTTGTGCTCTCTGTTGTGTTTGTTCTTTAGCTGCAGATGCCTCTCAATTTATAGGGAAATGATGTTGAAGAGGTTGATATATCATTAGGAAAGTGACCATTGCATTAAAAAAGGAAGGATGATCTTAATTATCATTTCAAGGCCTTGAGATCTGTCTTTCAAGCCCTTGAATTCTGCAATCTTACTCAACGTTTATCACCTTGATTTCCAATGGTTGCTTGCCTGATTTTAGCTAAAGATCTTGCAAAGCAGAATATCTAGAAGTTGTTTTTCATTAGCAACAATCTTTCAAAATATAAGCTCAAAACATGTAATCATTATTAGGCAAATCTTGACATTTTCAAAGATACTAGCATATACAGAATAATAATACCACAATCAAAGGTGAATCACAAAATATAATATCATAAAGATCACATATTCAAATTTTAATACTAGATCATCTCAAGATATTATGGCAACTTGTGTTAAATAAATTAAACAATATACATTAGCATGCTAATATCCACTTAGAATCACAACATACTTGAAAAATACAAATATTAAGAAAATTCAAATATAACATGAAGAATATGGGAATTGATTAATCCCTTTTTGTCTTTCATCAAAACATATTAAGCTATTAATGAACACATTGTAACCTTCAAGAAAGCTAACAATATATATGACCTTTTATTAAAAGTAACACCTTTTGCAAGTCGATATATATGGCTTGAATTAACTCTTATCCCACCTATCACTTTTAGGACATGATATATACACACACACACACACACACACACACACACACACACACACACACACATATATATATCTATGTGTGTATGCATATATGCGTAGACACACACACATGCAACACACACACGCACACAAATATATATATCTACACACACACACACACACACACACACACATATATATATATATATATATATATATCATGTGTATATATATATATATGTGTGTGTGTGGTGTGTGTTTGTGTGTGGGGTGCGTGCATGACATCTATATAATGTTTACTACATTATGTCATATCTATATATATGTATGTATGTAATATGTGTTTGTGGTGTTGGTGTGTGTGTGTATAATCTATATATCGGTATACCCACACCACACACACACACACACACACACACACATATATATATCTATATCTATAATATATATATATATATATATCTATACTAATTCTGTAGTGTGTGTGTACCATACTACACAAACACACCCACACACACATATATATATAAATATATGTGTATATATCCCACACACATCATAGTATATATATATCTATATATATATATCTCATATCTATATATATATATATGTCTATATATATATATATATCTATATATTATACCAAACACACACACACACACACATATATCTTATTTTATATATAATATCTATAGATAGATATTATCTATATATATATATATATATATATATTGCATATATATCTATCTCTATATATCTATATCTAATCTATCTACTGTGTGTGTGTGTGTGTGTGTGTGTGTGTGTGTATATGTACCTGTATGTATATATATATGTTTGTGCGTGTATAGATATATATGTGTATGTGTGTGTGTGACACCCACATATATGTTTCTGTATATATTTATATATATATAGGGGTAGCTTGAGCTTCTCTGTAAGATGCATAGGATGAGAACATGATGGTGCTGTTAGTATCTCATCCAAAATTGATCACCAAATGGACTACTAATGATCATTGAAACTAAAACTATTGATCTCTAATTAATACCATCAGTAAATACATATGTTATTATTTTTGGTGAAAGTAAAACTCAAATACATTAAAAATAAAGTTGCCGTAACTATAAGAGAGTGCATGGTTTGTAATCACATAACATATTTATCAGGATCGCCATAGATAGATCAATTTATCACCAAGCATAATTCTAACGATCCCCATAATTAAAACTATTGATCACTGAAACTAAATCTATTGATCACCAAATATATCCATCACCTCTCATGTTTACAATATATGCTTTTATGCATGAAATCAGTTGGCGGTCAAATAGATTTTCTTTAGTGATCGGAAAAGTTATATACGTTTGGTAATCGTGTCTAAAATCAGCATATATGTGAGTAAAATGTTTAATCTATATAGTGATTGTGAAATTACAATTAATCTATCTGTGGCTATCTCTATAAATACATTTGTTTATCATGAACCATATCCTTAATTACAGTTAGATATATTTCTACACACACACCACACACACACACACAACGCACCACACACGACATCAACACACATATATATATGTAATATACATATACATATATATATATATATATATATATATAGATATATATACATACTATAGTATATATATATAGGGAAGGGATCAGGTGAGAACCCCTCTTCGAATTAGAACCCTCTAATTCTATAAGAACTTTTAGTATCTGTCGTTAGGTTAATTGTCATTGGCTTAGATTAATTCGTGCTCAATTACGCCCTCACGTGAGCCCTCTTCGTTCAGCTTCAATTTCATGCCCAAACTATCCTTCGCCTACCCCCCCGCCTTCTCCTCTCTTCTTCCGTCATCCATGAATTTGCCTCTTCGAATAAGAATCCTCCCATGCCTGCCTCTCCCGCTGCTCCCCTTCCCCTTCTGCTTCTCCGTCTTCCATGAATCTGCAGTGTTGGCGAATTGAAATCAGGCCATTGCCTCACTTCCTGTAACACCCCCAGCCTCTAGGGCCAGAAGCGTTACGTTTTCTTACTTTCTACCTAAATTTTGGGGAGAAATAGATAGAGTTTCCCCTAAAAACTGACCGTTTTCAGGCTATAAGCCTTATAATAAGTCCCTGTAATCAACGGAAGTGTAAAACATTTAAAAGAACCTCGACGGACACACGTCGAAGTTCATAACTCAAGAAGCCACCCGCTCGGAGTATACCAAATAGAATAGTTCATTAATACAAGAAAAGTAAAAGATACAACTCAATGGTCTGTATAACCGGAGTACTGGGGTTTACATCCCAAAACATAACTAACTTTGACCAAGAGGACATCTAACTAATGAGACGGTTGGCTCATACGGCCATACAGAGTGACTTTCATACCATATACATTACATGAACTGGAATAATTGTTTACAAACGTTTACAAACTAAGAATACTTTATATGACTTCATTAAAGATGTAAGTAGGCACATATGACACCTTGCAAGTGAGAATAGACTTCATCTTGATATAGCTGACTCAACTTCTTCCTGCGACAAAGAAAACATGGGGAAAAAGGGGAAAGAGTAGTGGGATGAGCAACCACACACTCAGTGAGAATTCCCTTACTTCTTAAAACCAAGACAATTATAGGCAATAGTACCAATAATAGTCGCGTATCACGTATTTATACTTTACTATCATATTAGGCAATCAAAATTCCCAAGGAAAGATCACCATCCTTAAAACTTCATTCTAACCCCTTAACTCATTTCTAGGTTCTAAAAGGCCAAGCTTTCCTGCTAACAAACAGTAGGCACGTAATCAAACAAGCAACAAGGATTGAGTATGAGGCTTTCAAACATACTTTTGAAAACACAGTGACTCTTCATATATTCCAAGAATGGTTTATAAATCACGCCAACATCTTTAAAGTTTATAATTCTTGCTAAAAGTTCTCAAAACATCCAAATTAGCAAGGAAGAATGGCAAGAAACATTCTTTCATGGGATATGCATATTGAAAAGCTTAAAAGCTTGATGCATTACTAGGATATAACGATACGTCATTTGAAACTTCATTTAAACCATACTTGGAAGCTTATTCATAAGATATGGGAAGAATATGTACATTTGAAAGCTTTCTTTCATTTCTTTTTTTTAAAAAAAATGCTTTAGTTAGCCTCTTGAGGCTCATATGTTTTAAAAGAAACTTCTTTCGAATTGGTCCTCTAGTGATCCATATAAGGTTTTCAAATCTCATTCAATATGGCCCCGTAATGGCCCTTATGAATCTTTCTTTTCTAAAATACTTAAAATGGTGAAATACCAACTTCTTTTCTTACTTATTAGAAACTTACTCATAGCATAAAAACATCTTATTGTGCTGGCTAGGGGAGATTTACACTCGCTCTAAGTGAGATTATAACTCACAACTTACGTTATCCACGGGGTATACGTACTTAATTTTTGGCCAAAACGCATCTTAGTAGAGTAACTCTAACCTTGATACTGTCCCTATGGGACAACAGCTCACACCAGGATAATCATATCCTGAGTCCAGTCCCTCTCAAGGTTTTCTTACGCATCACACATCATAACTTACTTGGGGAACAGCTCCAAGATAATTCATATCTTGAGTACAGTTCCTAGGAACAGCTCACACCAAGATACCCCATATCTTGAGTCCAGTTCCTAACATTTCTTTAGGGGGAAACAGCTCACGCCATCTTTGCGTCCAGTTTCTAGGAACAGCTCACACCAAGATAATTCATATCTTGGGTCCAGTTCCTAACCCTGGTTAATTGCCTAGCACTTTCTTAGGCTTTAAAAACGTATTTCATTTCTCTTCTTTAATTGCTTACTATATCGAAAACTTACCTTTAAACAAAATGATTATAACCTTTTGAAATGCTTGTAGTTCATTTGTTTTTGGCTTAAAAACTTCTTATAAACGGAATAAGTTTGCTACTCATAAATCGACTTTGTAAATAGCTTAAAAGCTTCTTATAGACGTAATAAGTTTAACAACACATAAATCGACTTCCTTTGAAACTTAAAAGCTTCATAAAAACGTAATAAACTTGTTAATACGTAAACCGACTTCGCTTTAAATTTAAAAGCTTCTTATAAACGTGATACATTTACTAAATTGTAAAACGACTTAGTTTCTAACTTAAATGTTTCGTACGAACGTAATAAGTTTGTTAAATCGTAAAACGACTCCATTTCTAGCTTAAAAGCTTTGTATAAATGTAATAAGGTTGCTAAATCGTAAAACGAATCCGTTTCTAACTTGAAAGCTTCGTATAAATGTATTAGGTTTGCTAAATCGTAAAACGACTTTGTTTTTCAACATAAAAGCTTCATATAAACGTATTAGGTTTACTAATTGTAAAATAACTTCGTTTTTAACTTAAAAGCTTCTTATAGACGTAAAACATTTGCTAGTTCATAAATCGACTTCGTTTCTAACTTTAAAACTTCTTATAAATGTAATAAGTTGATAACTCGTAAATCGAAACTCGATTGAAACATAAAGTGCTTAGCTAACATTTAATTTGAAGTACATTTGAAATCAAAACTCATTTGAGGCTTAAGTGCTTGGTTAGCAATACGTGCAACTAGATTTGTACTCAAAGCTCACTGCAATTTAAGGTAATAAACTTATTCCAATGTCTAATCTAGGTTCGTTTGAAATTCCCTTTTTGAACTCGAAGAGTGGTGCTTAAGTAAATCAAAATCTTTGATCGCTTCCAAGCTCATTGTAATTTAAGGTAATAAATGCTTCTTGAAACATAATGGCTTTACTAGCTCTTAACTTGAAACTTCATAGAAACTCAAGTAAGCAAATAGCATACAAATAAGCTAAACTCACATTTAGCACCTTAAGATGCTCTTTTTTTCAGGTTGTCTAAATTCTTTTATACGCAAGGAGAAGTCGTACACTAACCGATGCCTTAAAACATTTTCGAACTCACTTTTAGTTCGCTTTTAAACTTCCTAAACCTATCAACTATTCAATCGAGTCACTAACTGAATAGTTCGATGATTTAGGACCTTTTTACACCTTGGACGTCCTAACAAATGAATAGATGACTGACAAACATAAAAGCATTTTCAAACGTGTAAAACAAACTTTCTAAATGACCTTTTCTTTTTAAAGACGTCTAAAGCTTCAAGCATTAATCACATAACGTCACGTAGCATATCGAGAGAAAAGAGTTCACACATAGCACATTCATATACTTCATATCACAACTCATTAAGCCACACATGGCCTCGCAATCTACATGATTGCGGCAATTCACAACCCTATCTCCCTCCTCACACAGCTTCGACCAGAAGAATTTCAAACCACTCAATAGTTCCACCTCGAGCCATCCAACTTCTAACTCGGTTCAATGTTGTCATCAACAAACCAATAATACATAAAATGATCATATATAAGTATGACATTCATGCTTAATAGTCACCTTAGAATTCAGCGTATACTAAACTGAAAATAAGAGACTTCAAGCAGCATTTACTTTCCAGTTCACAAACCATTGATCATAGGTATAATATTTCGTTGCAACTCCCACAAATAAACTGTCGATGCACCCAAACTGATTTAGCAATGACCCTTTAAACATTATTCAGTTCATTCCATAATCATTTCAATCACTCGGCTAGCATCCTTAGGCTTCAAGCACAATTTAACTAATAAACTGATAAATTAATCACGCTATGACAACATCCTTTTGTTAAGCATTTCTCCAATCTGCCAGGTTGTTAAAACTCGGCATCGATTCGATATACGACATTCCCAAAGTCTATACCATGTTCGTAATGTCTCAATCTCAAATTTAAGTCATCCAAGCTAATTTCTAAACTCATATTCAACATGCCCTAACTAATTCCATTAAACTCATTGAAAATAATAGTAATTTAGGAGGAAAGGAACCCGCACCTTGAACCAAGCTAGAGGTTCGATTCACGGCTGTGGCTCAACTTTAGGGGCTTGAACAACTCCAATCCTTCACCTCTGCTCGATCAGGACCCAAATCACGCCCAATTTTCCAAAAATTCAAACCCTGGGCACGCGTTCGAGCTCTAATTCGGCACTCAAAACCCTCCCTAAATGTGGCAAAGAGTTTCGAATTGCAATCCAAATTCGTTCCAAACCTACGCCAACTGGTAGGGGCGGTCGAATGGAGGATTTTTGTAGCAAAAAGTGGCAAAATTCTCTGGGTTTAGGAGCTTGGGTGGCCACATTAATGGAGGAGGAGAGGAGGAGGAAGAAGCCGGGTAGCAGGTGAGAGGAGAGAGAGTGTCGAGGGGGGGGTGTCGCGTGCTGGAGGAAGAAAACAGAGGGCCAGGTGCAATGACGATAATACCCCTCCTTTCTCTCTCCTTTTTGTTCAAAGCTCACTCGATAAATAACACCGCTAGCCTATAGCGTATTTCATCTCCAAACTCAAATTGATAACACGCACCTGCCGTCCAATACTCGCTCGCAAAATACATCTAAAGTTCGATTTAATGACAATCGAACTACTTCTAAGGTTGATAACCTAATCGTATTCGAGTTCCTACTGAAATTACTAGGTGTGATAAACTTTAAAGCGCTTATTAAAAATCATGAATGATTTTCAAAACTATAACAATAATATTGATTAATGACGATTAAAAATATCCTTTGCAGTAAAATCAACGACTCACATAGGCACTTAGAAAAAATTTTAGATATATTGCAATAAAATACGGTTTTATAACGCAAAAGGACTACGAACAACTCTACGAATATAAAGTACGCAAGGCCTTACACTTCCCTCCCCTTCATCGCTTGTGCGTTACTCATTAGCTATTTATTCTTCCAAACAAACCCTTAATTGGTGAAATTGCTTGAGTCGTGGCGGATTGTACATCCAAGGCTTAATGAGGGTTTATCAATTGGTGGCCAAGAAACATGGTAATCTTCCATTATCGTGCCATTGCCAGAATTTGCTCGCATCTTCATGGTTCAATATAGGATCAAGCATATGATCCTCTCATCTTAATTGTTTAATTTCAATTAATAATGGGATACATTCTTTTGCGTATGATTGTAGTGTTTTTAATTTACCAAAGTGATTGATTCATGGAGGGAAATTAGGTTGGCTGAAACGCAGTGTTGTGTCTGTTATATCTCATTTCTAGGTTGTGTGGTTGTTGGTTGTTGAATTTCTAACTTTTAGGGTTATTGTTGCAAGTGGGGAAAAAAAGAATTTCAGGTTTGTATGAAGAGTGTTTAGGAATCAAGGGTCCATTTGTAAAGAGCTGACAACAAAGCAATACTAACAGCCTAACTTTTTTAAAATTAACTGCTTTGCTAGGATAATCTTTTTCTGATAAAGATATTTTACTGGATATTCCCTCATAAAATATTTGTACTTTTAGGATTAATATGTATATTGCGTCCGGATAACTTGAATGATTAACATTCCATGTCAGGCTAAACAGCAAAGTGCGGCTACTGCTAGTTGAAACCACTCGCCTGTAATCCACTAGTACCGATGAGCTAGACTTTGAGACCTGTCTCTTAAAATTCCTGTTAGTGAATTTCCATGATTAGGAGTTGTAGCTGAATCAAGTAGAAGCCTAAAATGTATAGTGATGTCGGATGTCGGAATCGAAACGGCAGCTCCAAGACATGGCTAAAAAATATAGGGAGGACATGCAAGGAATCACTTTAAGTCCTATTCAAGCACAAAGAGGCTCAAGCACTTGCTACTGGCTGACCGATTAGCCTGATAAGGTAAACATTAGGTATGCTGCATGTTGTTTGTTGAGAAATGCGAGTTGAAATGATTTACTCTGCGGTTCTTCAACAACAAATTTGGATCAAAATTTGTAAATAAGGTAAAGTTGTATTTTATGGACTGGCAGGGTTTCTTTCAAGTTACAAATGCTTTGGAGCAAGCCATTTCATGATGGGCACTTGATTTGTTGTGTTCGATTGCGAGAGTGAGTGACACATGGATTCTAACAAAAAAAGGTTTAGCTTTCTTCTGTTTTTTCTTTTAGTGTTGTTTTTTCTGAGTTCTTCGTACATCTTGGAAATCAACTGGTTGAGATAGATTTTGGATTAAAATCTATGAAAAGATGCTTTGAGGTATTAATCGTCGCTCGTCTTTACTGTTTCAGTTTGGTGAAATGAACTGGCCAGATTACTACCCTCGGGTTGCTTAGATTTGCCCTCAAATTTGCTTATTAAATAGGGCTATGAAAAGTCAATGCGATGTAATCACAGCCTAAAACAGTCAGTATGAGCTTGCAAACTTCAAGTGGAGCTCTAAAACTACCTCCACGATTTGATTTACTCAGATGAAGTACACTAGCCTATTAGCTCAATGGGGTAGAGCATTTGTGCGATAGCACAAAGGATGTAGGTTCGATCCTACAGAGCTATCATTGCGCTACTTATATATGCTTTTTGAACCATTTATCTTCAGAAGTGAAATATCCGGGTTTTTGTGTTAGGAGATGCTTGTAGTTATCATCCTGACATTATATGACTCGTGATCATCAAACTTCAGCAAGTTCTGGCATTTTATAATTTTTCTGTTCTCTATGCTGTGAACTTCGACCGAGAGCATATAGCTCTGTAGATTACCAACTATAAGTGCAGTCTTTGCTTCAATTTTATTGCTTATCCTACGTCTCAATATGTGAAAACCGTTACTGTTAGTAATCTTTTCTATAAAGATGAAAATGTTGAGTATCATGTTATACTAACAAAATTCAAATACATTAAATTCCCAGAATACACAATAAAATGAACAAAAATTACTATGCGTTAGCCGTCGCTTTTCTTTGGACAATTACGGCTATCTAGGGTAGACTGCTCTGCACGAGATTTAAAAGCCTCTTTCTCTTTGTTGGTTCTCAATAGCTTGTTTCTTTTCCTCCCTTAATTTGCTTAATATTTTCTTTGTGTTGCCATTGTTTAGGCTGTAGAATCTCGATTTCTCAGGAAGTAGTTGATCCAATAAGGACTCAATTGAACTTATCGTCGCTGTTCACTTTGTATTACCACTTGGATCTTTTAATTCTTTTGAAATTTCTCGATCCCCTTCAAGGCAATGTGAGCTTCTATCGGGTCTCTTCCAGATATTTTCATGCAATTCATGAACTTAACCAAGTATCTAAAAATTAGCTTGTCTTCGTGCTGCGTTTGAGAACAACTCCAAAACAGTACCATCTGTAGAAAAAATGGTTTTTTTTTCCCTACCAGTTTGGCCATCTATCAGCACATAATAGCTTGGAAATTTGTGCAAGGGCCTTCTTTAAAATACACCATATATGGCAAACATGGGATTCTTTCACATTCAAACATCTTCAGGAACAGTGCGCAACCTGATAGATGGGTATACACAACCTGTCTTGGTTTCTCCCTATCTCGAAGTATCAGTAGTAACGTATCTAAAAGTTCCTCTGTACCTCTTGTTTATTCTCAATTCACAATCCATGCTAAAGGCAGCCAAAAAATCTTCTTCGAATCTATAACAAATTTGCATAAGTGTAGATCTAAGCCAACATGGAGTTTCAATTCGTTAGTTGTCTTTAGCTCTGCATTGCAGAGTAGTTTCATGATAGATTGTAATTGGCCCATGTCTCTGTAAGTCAATCACTCTCAAACACATCCAAAATTCAACCCAACTTAAATGTGATGGGAAATCGCTGAAGAGGTGATCTTAATCTCAGATCTTGAGTGTGTCCTCAAAACAGTTCCAAGAAACAAATCCCTAAAATAGGTAGGTATCCACATATCTCGAATATAATAAACAAACTGTGACAACCAATCATTATTTTGCAGTCCAAAATCTTCAATAATAGATTTCTAAGTTAGGTTCAAATTCAACCAGAGTCTCTGAATTGTACCACATGATTAAAATCGTCCTTTTGTTAAATCAATGGCACTATTCAAAGAGACATTCCCACCTTATCAGAGAGTTTTTTTTCATAATGTGCCCACAGACAAAACTGTGGGTGGTTTATTGAATACATCTTCTATGCGGATACTTCATTAGATAGGGTCCCCTGATCAGTAATAAGGAAATATGATATGACCCCCATAGTATCTTAAAAATCCTCAAATAGCCACACAAAGGACTCAGTTTTTCATCCCCTAAAATGCAGCGCCAAATTTCAAACAAAACCTATGATTATCAAGTCCAATGAATGGTTTTAAAGATCATCTTGTATCTATTAGTATCATAAGTTGTGTCAAAAGAGACAAACATCACCATACAATGCATAATTTTTCTTTTGAAATGCCATCTGCTAAAAAACATGCTTCAATCTACCATTCATTATTAATTCATATGCAAAATAGAAGGACACATCAGCTTCTACTTTCTCGTGAAATTGAATGAACATGTCACATCAGAGGTCCTTAAATAAAAGCTTTCAGATCTCTTTAAATTTTAAAATCCAATTTACTACATCCAACATGCTCAAGCCAGCCCTACTTCCTCACTTAATGATACGATGAGCTTTAGAATGGTACTAATATTACATGAGAAAGAGATTTAAACAAACACCTATGCACACTATTTACATGCCTACTAGTTTTAACAAAGACGTTAGTAGGAGTGGCAAGTAATGTGTATGACCTTTTTTTTTTTTTTTTTCATAGAACTTAGTGGAGTAATAAGTTCCCTCTTAGTCCTTTAAAAACTAACTATTGCATTAGAACCTTTCTTCTAGTCAACTTAACTTTTCGATTGGAGTTTCCTGGACTGATGTTTGGTAAATCC